>CM076850.1:157576086-157647961 GCA_039519185.1 Astragalus membranaceus | reverse complement strand
TGAGTCACACCGGTTAACCGTGCTTTGTCGCCTTTGCTTTCCCCTGTTTCTCTGTAAAAACCACAAATATGAAGGGTGAGATAAACATTATCTCAGTGAGTCCTATCGAGACCCCTTAATAACTCTAGCGGTTCATTATGCTTTGCTTTGAACTCGTGGCCCTAAAAGCAACCACGTGGAAATATTTTAAATTCTTGTAACCTTTATGCTCATGGCCCTCCTAAGCGACACATGAAGCATATCATATTTTGTTCCATGATTTTAGCATAACACCTCAGCCTACCTATTTTATAGGCACTTCTTGGCTTTGGTGAACCCATCCCGCTATTTCTAGCGGGTGAAACCTCTTGAGTCTAGGTTTTGGGGCTCATGACTTCCCCTCCCCTAGTATGCTAATCCTCTAAGGGTCGTCACCCTTATCCTCTTGTATTTATTATACATTATATATACATGTACCCGAAATGGGCCGTTTATGATTTCAGTCATGTACCGTCTATCCTTCCACGAGGGAAGGCATTTTGCCGTGAATTAACATTTCTTACCTTGACCGTTATGAAATGAGGGTGTACACTCGCGTTTCACTAAAGTACGGTTTTCTTTAACATTTATGTTTGTGAGATTTACCCTCAAACTTCATTCGTTTCATGACATAAGTAGGTTTCCATCCTTGGGAAACATTGAGGAATCAATCGGAAAGGAATCGGAATCGTTCGGAATGGATTTAAAAAGGATTTTGAGTTAGGGTAACAGAAGGATCCGCACGGTCTGTGCCCCAGAGGCGCACGACCCGTGCGTATCATTTAAATTTCAGTTTTGAAAAACTTACAGGACGCACGGTCCGTGCCACAAGGGCGCACGACCCGTGCGTGTCTTAAATTTTGAAAATGCTGAGTTGGGGTAACAGAAGGATCCGCACGATCCGTGCCCTTGTGAGGCACGATCCGTGCGTCCTTGCCAGTAGCCAATTTTCCGGTTTCGTGACATTTTTCCAAGTCCGTTTCGATTCCGATTTCGTTCCGATCGATATCCTAACATGACAATTATTATACCAGACCAGTGAAAGCGATAAACAATCAATCCATTCATTCAATCCTCAACCAAGCAATCGGTTATAAACATAGTAATTTTTCGATAAAACGGTTTTCGTCAAGTTTTCACAAAGCGGATTTAAACAATATCGTTTCAGAAATTAAAATGACTCAACGTCAAAAACATCCCTAAGCGAGTATAGAACTCACCGATTTGACGACCTCGCGAGAAATCACGTCCTCACACGAAACGACCGAACCGTAACCTCTCGAACGATCCCCGTAATCACGTACTCGCACCGAACTCGTCCGATACTCGAAACTGAACTTCGGAACAGCAACCAATCACAAATCCAGCTACTGAACTTCATCCTTGACTACGGAATTGGCGTCTCTCGAACTTTGGTGATTCGATCCGAAATTTGAGGAACCAACATTTCCAATTCCACATCCGTTTTCCAGCATCAGTGAGCAGTTTCGTAACACGTGTATCTTGGTCAAATCGTGGCCAAAACCCTTCAAACCAGTGCCCATTGTGTAGATAATTTTATTTAGTTTCATATGGTTCCGGTTTCAAGCGCATGCACCCAGTACTCAGATAGCTATCACGAAAACAAGGGGCTGGGTTAAAACTGACTCTAATACAAAAACTGAAACTTGCAATTCCTTTTTCTTCCACCATACTCAATGAAATCGGTTCATTCTTGTGCCTATTTCGAAGCATTTCTTGTCTAGTTTCTAAATCATCAAGAATCATGTTTATCTGAGCCGTGTACAGAGAGATATCGGTTAAACACTGAAGAGGGTTCCTACGGGTTTCAAGTAGGATCTTCCTTGAGTTGGTATCTTCAATCCTAACCATCAAGGACCACAAATTTTAGCTCCAATCCGAATCCCCAGCTCTTCATAATTCGAACCCAGAACTGAATCACTTCAAACTTGTTCTCAATCAACAATTTTGGTGTTCAATCCTTCTAATACTTCTCTAAGTTGACATGCAAGGCTTGAGAAGACCATTTCTCCTACTTTGAGCTTGGAGGTTCCACAATGGTGTCTTGATGAAGAGGGAAGTGTTGTTGATGATTATGATATCAGATTGAAGAGGAGGATGCAGGGGTCACATTGGTGTGGTTGGATGAAACATGCATGAGAAATCTCCTCTCCTTCTTTCCTTCTCCTCTCTCACGCCCTCTCCTACTTTTCTCTCTATTCTATCTCTTTTCTTTCTTAATTCTGGTTCAGCATCTAGGAGTGAGGGAGTGAGTGTGTTGCTGTTTTGGTTTGGTGAGGGTGTGGGTCAGACTTGGGACCATCAAGTGGGCTGAAGCAAAATAACTAGGGATTTGACCAATATGCCCTCATGTTCTAATTTTCACTTAACTCTCCATAAACTCTTCTCAATTCAATTCTAATCAATCAATACTTATACAATAATCACATATTGCATATAGTTATGTTCTGTGGAGGATGGTTTAGCCGAAACTCATTAATGTGTGGAAAAGACGAAAATACCCCTGTGCTCCTATTTGCTTAAAAGCCCAATTAACTCACCATATGCTAATTAATCATCTTGACCTCTGGCTAATTTAAATAATTTAAATTAGTAAAAATTGGGGATGTTACACAAATGGTTGAAACTTTGAGGTATAGTTTCTGTTTGGGTGGTAAGTCTTTGCCCTATGGCCTTGTTGATGTTTGCTTCTGCCCTATGGTGGTTAAGCATTTTGCTTCCTCCAAGTGGTTAAGCCTTCGGTTATGGCTTCTGCTTGATGGTTAAACGTTGGATTGTTGCTTCCTCCGAGTGGTTAAACCTTGAGTTGTGGACGTTTCTTCTGCCCAATGGTTAAGCATTTGTTGACTTCTTTGGTATTTGGATGGTTGTGCCCAAGAGTGGGGTTTGTTGATTCTTTTGGAGTGAATGTTGTGGAGAAGCTGGAAGAAGCTTGAAGGGGCCCAAAAGTTGGTCGAAGACTTCTAGGAGCTATGCATCTCAACTGCTACCAATTCAGAGATTGTTCTTTATTTTTCTCGCCTTTATAGTATCTGTGTATTGCTTATCCCAAGCTGGAAGTGTTGTGAACACCGTCCAGCTTTCGGGAGGCTGTTAAAATATAGATAGTAAGCTCATTAGTTAGTTGTAAGGCCCATTAGTTGGTTAGTATATAAGGTAGATGGCAGTCTCATTTGTAATCATCTTCTTCTCATTATATTTTATCATTTTCAATATAATAGACTTTTAAGCATTTTCTCTCTAATTTCCATGGATGCCATGTTTTTCAACACTTTACACAAAAACATATTGTTTTTCAATAAAATTTGTTTCGAAAGGAATATTAGAAAATCAGGTGGAATTCACTTTTGAATGATATCCGCAAATCATAGTTATTTTTACACTTCTTTGGATTGTGAAAAATAATGCCTAAGTGCGCTATATAGTATGAAATGAATTTGCATGTACAAAAAGGACTTTTTGCATGTAACCAAAAAGTCCTTTAGGCATTATCTTTTTGCATGTAACCTAAGTGCGCTATAATCTTTGTTTTGGGTAAATTCAGGTCTACCGCACGGACAGCAATGACCAATCCCTCGCTCATTCTACGTGTCTCGAGAGACAGGACAGCTGACCCAAAATTTTAACGCTGCTCCGTACCCAAGGCGGGGATCGAACCCCCGACCCTTGGTTGAAACATACTATAATCTAACAGAACTGCTATTTAATACGAAAAGTTTAACACAAGTTGGAAAATGATTGTACTTTTAATTGATGGATTGTTAAGTTGTTACCTGAATAAGCAACACGGAGCATTCGGTGATTTCGTTTCGTACTTAAAATGAATTCTCATAATTTAATAACAATTTACACTCCCAAATCACATATCAAATTTTCCATTCGCCAATTTGGCCTGTTTTGTGGAAAACTGTAGTTTGCAGGAAATTTCCTACATATTTTTTACGCAAACTTTTCTGTACAAAATCCTTAGGTATCTCCATAGGTGAATATTCAAAAGCAATCACAGTCTCAATAAATTAAATTTTGATATACTCTGATATCTTCAATAAACGCAATAGACACGTCTGATTAAACAGAGTGTTGGCAGGTTCTTCAAGATCACAGTGATAAAGGAACAAAAAAAACTGAGGAAACTAGAACAATGAGAACCGTAAACTAGTATTATCAAATTCCACATTCAAGAACATGGCTAGTACTATACCCGTGGATCCGCACGGGCCGGTCGCGTTACGTGATACGATTATCTCAAATAGAAACGTTAATTTGAAATCTCATTAATCTAAAATCAATTGTAAAATATAGAGGATGACTTGCATACGGACAGGTGTTGTCGTGTTCTTTTTATGAATGAATTTAGACAGTATTTAAATAATCTGAATATTACCCCATGAAAATAAAGAAAAATTTAATGTAGATAAAAAATGTGTTTCAAATAAAAAATTGATAAATATTAAAACTAAAAATGTAAAAGTACCATTTAAAAACAATATGTGCATTTATCCCGTATGTTTTTATATATTAGTGCAGCATTTTTTTATATATCACGGTTGTTATCCCATGTTTTTTTATATATCAGTGCAACTATCACGTGTTTTTATATATATCATTGCAGTTATCCCTGTATTTTTTTATATATCAGTGCAGTTGTCCAGTGTTTTTTATGTATCAGTGCAGTTATCTCATAGTTTCAACTGATTATTTGAGTTGATTAGTAGACTATTGTAGATAGTAAAAGATAGATAGTAGATTATCAATAACAAATATTTATCCCGTATTTTTTTTATATATGAGTAACAATTATTTGTTCTGTTTTAGGTATTAGTGACAAATATTTGTCGCGTGTGTTTTAAATATTAATCAGTTTAAAAAGTCATTAAGCCTTCTTGTTTTTTTAGATAGTAGTTTTCAAAAATTATAATTATCAATGACAAATATTAATCTCGTGTTTTTTTATATATCACTGCAGTTATCCCTGTGTTTTTTATATATCAGTGCAGTTATCCGGTAGTTTAAATTGATTACTTTAGTTGATGGTAGATTATAGTAGATAGTAAATTTGTTAGATAGTAGATTATCAATAAAAAATAATTGTTTTAAATATTAATTAGTAATTTAAATAGTCATTAAGTCTGCTTATTTTTTATATATCAGTGCAATTATCTCATAGTTTCAATTGATTATTTTAGTTGATTAGTAGATTATATATAGTTGATAGTAAAAGATAGATAGTAGATTATTAAATATATAAGTGCAGTGTTTTTTTATATATCAGTGCAGTTATCTCATAGTTTCAATTGATTATTTTAGTTGATTAGTAGATTATATATAGTTGATAGTAAAAGATAGATAGTAGATTATTAAATATATAAGTGCAGTGTTTTTTTATATATCAGTGTAGTTATCCCGTATTTTTATATATATATATATATATATATATAATAAACGTAAATGATATAGTTGCATAAGATAATTATTCATCTATGTTTATACCTTGCAGTACTTACCTGAGTTCTTAATTCAATTATTTAAAGTACTTTGCTACATATTTTACTAAGATACATTGTACTCCTATGTTACGTCTTGTAAGGATTTAAGTGTCTATGATCAAAATACCTTTTTAAAAGATCTTCATCAAATATTTTCACTATAACTCTGAAGGACCTAAGAATTTTCTGAAGAATATCTGGACATCTCACTAATGAACGAATGGTAGACGAGCACGTAAGCCCCTGAAGTGGAATAGGGCAGTCACATACCACCCAGAGAGATTTATTATTCTTAACCTTTTAGAAGAAAATTTTGCGAAAATTCTTTACCTTTTTGATCATATACAAGTTAAATACAAGAAATAACTTAGAATACGAATGTTTAAATCTGGTCTAATATATACCAATATCTGCTTTAAGTATTGTTTTCTGAAATACGGTTACAATTACTCCAACGTATAAAATAGAAAATAATTCTTCTATTCAAAGTCTTAATATCCAGCAACATGGCATTATACTGATCACTGAAACAAACACGGTTAAATCCTCAGCATACTCCAGAAGGTAATCTTTAGTTCATTTTTAATACTTATATTTCTGCAGAACCAAATGAAGGCAATGATGCTTACGGGTGAGGAAAATATTGTTTCCATATGTTTAAAGCTTTTTCCTCACGTTTCTCTTGTAGCTCGAGTAGACCTTCATCTTCATCTCAATCTCCTTCGTTTAACGAAGACCAATCAAGCCAATCTTTTTCAAACAAGGTTTTCAAAGAAGAAATTCATTTTGAAAATATCAATCAAGATTTAGATAATTGGGATATTCCAAAAATATCTCACAAAGATCTTTATAAACCTAAAGCGAAATTCCACCATTGAAGGAACCAATTGGGGAAGGAGTAATTGGTTGCTCTTTTGAAATAGATTAACCAGGAATGTTTGAAGGTTTGGTTTTGTAAGCCAAGGATAGCGTAATCCCAAGCTTTGACATAGTCCCAGTAGTTGTATCCTATAGGATCAAAATTCTGGGAAAATTTCTTGGCTTTGTTTGGGTTTTGGCCAAAGTCTGTGGGTGTCAAAACCTTTAGAATTTGGAAGGTAGAGTGGGTGATAAAAGTTTGGTCTTTTGGGTCCCTGTAGTGTTTGATGGACACAGACTCTGTATCTATGAGGATAAATTCATAAAATATCTGGGTCTTGTTTGAACTCAAAGGGATAAAATGGGATTGAGATGGGAAGATTTTTGATGAGATTTTGTTTGGACTTTTATCCATGTATTCAGGTTCAAGATGGGTCAAGAAGAAGTAATTTTCTTTAGGTATGTACTGAACCTGAGCTGTTTGAGTTTTGATTGTGGTAATCTGGGATGACCCAGGTTTGTTCTGGGTTACCAGTTTCCTCTGGGCTTGGATAGCCAAGTCCAGGGAAGGAATATCTTGGTCACTGCCGTCTTCGGCAATACTGGCCCAAGTTCTCCTGGGGAGATTGATAGCTCCATGTTCCTGAAGAGCAATGAGTGTTTGAATAGGAAAGGCATAATCCTGCTTAGTTTGTTTAGGTTGGTTTTGGGGTAAGATTGGATGGGTATTCTGGGAGGAAGACCCTGATACCAAGAGGGGATCGGAATCAGAAGTTAATTAATTTAAAGAGACAGAGGGGAAGAAGGTAGCATACAGAATGCAACACTAAATAAATAAATAAGTGCAGAATTAAAACAATAACATAATTAGGAGGCATGTTAGTTTGTTGAAGGACCTTCTTGGTAGTAGGGTTTCCTATCTGGGTAGGGATACCTAAAGCATGAAGATACCAATTTTGTTCTAAGGTATCTATGGAATCTTTGATAGTAATAGGATAATTGGTAGTTTTAACAGGGATATCCTGTTTTTTACCAACTAATTTAGATTGGAAAGGATAATCAATACCTTTCTTAATGGTGTATTTGCGAAACCAGTAAAAGAAATCATCAACTATTGAACAAAAAATCATACTCCGGAAAGATGATGAAGAGCTTCATCTTCTCTCTGAAAAAAGTATGAGAAATCATCAACTGAACAATTTTAACTACTTGCACATAGGAAGTGTCCAGGTAGGTATGAAACATTTAACTAGAGAATCCCTTAACGTAGCAGTTTTACTATGTTTAAGAGATGCTCGTCACAATCAGTTTCATTTTTGAGAACTTGGGGTGAAATCTAGACATCAGGTTCCTTGGCCTGCTTCCTTTTGGTACGTTTGGGTTTGTAGCCAGCCTGGGGTTGGTTAGGGCAACGCCTGCTGATGTGGCCAAGGGTACCACATTTGAAGCAGATGACCCTGACATTAAAGGCAGCAAGATTGTCATCATCAGAGGAGCTATACTTAACCATTTTGATAGAGTTTTCCCTATTAGGTAAAGGATCAAGAGTCATTGTTTTAAGAAGGTCAAGCTGCTCATTGATTCTGGCTAAGAGTTCTTCATGATTGTTAGTTTGTTGAAGGACCTTCTTTTCAAAGGTGTTGAACAGTTTTTCATGCCACTGCTGGCATTACGATCACCATGTTCAAGGGTGTTTGAACAGTTTTTCATGCCACTGCTGGCACTACGATCACCATGTTCAAGGGTGTTTGAACAGTTTTTCCCACTAAGGGTGGTACAGTTGTCTTGTTCAAGGACAAATTTTTGAAAAAATTGAAAATAAGTCTTTTGAAGACCTTCAGTTAATGAAGATCATTAGGAGAGTAATCGTCACAACAATCTTCTTCATTCTGATAGATTGAGCCAGAGGATGAAGAAGATGTTGTTTGAGCCTGCTCCTTTCCTCTGTTTTTATCTGCAGAAGAAGAAGGGGCAATTTTGTTAATGGTTTGATTTTGAAGAAGATTCATGATGTTGTGTAATTTTTCCAGAACATCTTCCTCCGAGGTAGAAGCTGCAAGGGCTGCAGAGATTCTGGCCTTTTGATTGAGGAACTTGCAAGTTTCTGGGTCAGCAACCTGCAAAGACCTAGGATTGTTCTTGAACCAGTTGGTCACGCTAAGAGAAGATGCCATTGAAGCATCAAACTTAGGCCACCACTTGACAAAAGATTAATTGAAGAAGAAGAAGAGAAGAAGAGCTTACAAGTTGCTCTGACCTCTTACTAGAACTAGAGAGATAAGTGATTGAAGTGTGTAATGTGTGCGTGCTTTCTAACATAAGCCTAAGCACGTGTATATATATCATTGCAGTTATCCCGTGTTTTTCCATATATCTGTACAATTATCCCGTGTTTTTTTATATATCAGTGCAGTTATCTCATAGTTTCAATTGATTATTTTAATTGATTAATAGATTATAGTAGATAGTAAAAGATAGACAGTTGATTATCAATAAAAAAAAAGTTTTATCCCGTGTTTTATTATATATCTGTGACAATTATTTGTCCTTTTTAAGTATAAGTGACAAATTTTGTCACATGTGTTTTAAATATTAATCAGTAGTTTAAATAGTATTTAAGTTTTCTTTTTTTTAGATATTAATCTCGTGTTTTTTATATTTCAGTGAAATTATCCCATGTTTTTTTATATATTTGTGCAGTTATCGTGTAGTTTCAATTGATTATTTTAGTTGATTAGTAGATTATAGTAGATAGTAAAAGATAGACAGTACATTATCAATAAAAAAAGTTTTATCCCGTGTTTTATTATATAATCTGTGACAATTATTTGTCCTTTTTAGGTATTAGTGACAAAATTTGTCACATGTGTTTTAAATATTAATCAGTAGTTTAAATAGTCATTAAGTTTTCTTTTTTTTAGATATTAATCTCGTGTTTTTTTATATATCAGTGAAGTTATCCCGTGTTTTTTAATATATGCAGTTATCTTGTAGTTTCAATTGATTATTTTAGTTGATTAGTAGATTATAGTAGATTATGGGTAAAGAAAGTGGGTGGGTTCGATTTGAATTTCGAAATTTGAAAAAGAAAAGTAGGAGAAAGTTGGGGAAAAAAGTGGGAGTGAGAAGAAAGTGCATTTGGAGTAGGAATTTGAAAAAAAATTTGATAGTAAATTACAATGTTGCCCTTAGTTAGATGATTTGTCAAGTAATTAAATAGGGAGGCTTGTTTGGGTAATTTAAGTGTGTTTTGTTTGTATAAATAGATATTAGATAGATAGTAGATTATCAATAAGAAATATGTATCCCGTGTTTTATTAAATATTTGTGACAATTATTTGTCCTTTTATAGGTATTAGTGACAAATATTTGTCACATGTGTTTTAAATATTAATCAGTAGTTTAAATAGTCATTAAGTCTTCTTATTTTTTTAGATATTAATCTCGTGTTTTTTTATATATCAGTACAGTTATCCCGTGTTTTTATATATCAGTGCAGTTATCTCGTAATTTCAATTGATTATTTTAGTTGATTAGTAGATTATAATAGATAGGGGGAAAAGAAAGTGAGTGGGTTTGATTAGAATTTTAAATTTGAAAAAAAAAAGTATGAGGAAGTAGGAAAAAAAGTAGGAGTGAGAAAAAAGTGTATTGTGAGAAGAAATTTGAAAAAAGTGTGATAGTAAATTACAATATTGTCCTTTTTAAGTGTGGTTTGTTTGGGCAATTTAAGTGTGGTTTGTTTGTATAATTAGATAGTTAGATATTAATCTCTTGTTTTTTTATATATCAGTGTAGTTATCCCGTGTTTTTTATATATCAGTGCAGTTATCTCGTAGTTCCAATTGATTAGTTTAGTTTATTAGAAGATTATAGTAGATAGTGGAAAAAGAAAGTGGGTGGGTTTGATTTGAATTTTGAAAATTGAAAAAAAGATGTAGAAGAAAGTAGTAAAAAAGTGGGAGTGAGAATAAAGTGCATTGGGAGAAGAAATTTGAAAAAATGTGTAACATCCCCAAATCTTAGAAACTTCGTCGACCGTTAAGAGTTATGGTAATAGGTTAAATACTTATATAAGCGATATTAAGCAATTATATGATCGATATTAGTAAAAGGACTATATATGTTTTAACATAATCTGAAAACTGAAAAGAGAGAATTGGAGAGCTGAAAGAGAGAGAGGAGTGTGTGAAAGAGAGAGAGAGAGCTTGGGAGGGGGAGAACCACCGTGAAACTTTGCTGCATGTTTGATCCAAAACCAACATTGCACTCCACTTCCCTTCCTCTTCCCATTGATACTCATTTTAACCACTGAACCATCCTTTTCTTCCAGCTACCATTTTCGCACCCCATCACCATTGTGAGAACATAGAGGTTCCTAGCTTGTTTTTGTGGTTCCCTTAGTGTCTTGGAAGTTGCTAGGGGAGTTGCATCAGAGTTAAGGAAGAATTTCAGTAGCTGGGGTTTGGGTTTGGTTGTTGTGTTCGAGGGATAGGCTATAGAGAAGCTTGGATTCGATTATTGGAGCAAATTCAGAACCGCTCGTGGAGTCACTTGATCGTTCGTCTCACGGGATTATTGATTGTGTGATTTTCATCACATTAGGTAAGTTCTATACTCACTAGGGAATTGTTTTTATGGTTTATGGTCATGTGTGCTGAATTGTTATTTCGATTTATGAAAATCAATAACGAAAACCGTTTTGTGAAAATAACGTCCCGAACGATAAATTATGCGGATTGATCGATTGTCTCGAGTGATTGTGTGTTAATTGATTGATGTTTGATTGATTGTTTTGGACTGGAATTACTGGTTATTGTATCTGTGTTTAAGTCTCGTTGGTCAAGAAATGTCTCGGGGTCGAATAGAAAGCGAAACGGTACAAAACGGGTGTTCGAAATGCTGTTTTCAGCCATTTCTGCCTCCCATCGCGTCACGGCCCGTGGCCATCGCGTCGCAACCTCCCTTATTTTTGCAACGCAAAACTTTCTGTCACTTTTCGCGTCGCGGCGCTTTGCAATTTTTCAGCAAACCTAACTGATTTTGTTTTCGCAATAACTTTTGATCCGGTGGTCCGATTGAAGTGTTTTAAAATGCGTTGGAAAGCTTATAAAAAGGTCTAATCAAATATGTAACTTAAACTGTATAATTCCCTGTGTTGAAAGTAATTATGATTGATGAAGTGTGATGTTTCTCTTGGTGGATGGGCCAAAACCTTGTTTGCTTAAGTTCTAATGATAACAACTTTATGTTCCATGTTGAAGTTAATGTTATGTCCTTGTTGATTGTTTATGAGACGGCCCAATGAGGGTACACGGATTGTGTTTGGAATGATAATGTAAGGATTAATTGTAAATGTCAATAAGTTAGGTTAACGAACTTAGTAACCCCGAGTGAGATCACGACAAGTAAAGACTGAGGTTATAAGGTTGATATTAAGATCATGTTATGTATAAGACCATGTTATGTTTAAGATCGGGTTATGTTCATGTCAGATATATTTTACATACATATCAGTTCAGTCTAGGGTGACGACCCTATTTTCAGGTTAGCGTACTAGGGGAGGGGAAGTCATGAGCCGTATGAACCTAGGCCCCGTCATGTTTGTCCCTGCTATGGTCAGGGAATGGGTTTACCGGCAGTCGGCTTAAGGGCTACGGTGATATGCTAACAATCATGTTTCAGATATATTTCTTGTAGTCGGCTTAAGGGCTACGGGTCATATTAAGGATTGTCACTTGTAGTCGGCTTAAGGGCTACGAGGGACAATGTTAGAGTACTCCACGTAGTCAACTTTAAGGACTACGATAAAAGAATCAAGCATAATTGAACCGAGAGAGTTAGTAAGGGGTCTCGATAGAACTCACGGAGACAAGTTGTCTCACCCTTCATATGTTGTTGTTTTTTAGAGTTGCAGGCTAAGTTGAAGATGATGAGGCACGGTCATGGAGACGCTTGAGGAGTTGCTGACGCTTTCTTTTATCTTGTTATGTATTTTCCTTTTGTATCTTAGAATATTCGATTGTACGACTTATGTTGTTAAAGTTGTAAATCGCTTCCGCATACTTTCTATTTTGGTACTGAACACTAGTTTGAGTGGTGTAAGAACGCTTTATGTATTTTATGTTAAGTTATGTAAGTGCGCTTGATGGTTTTTAGCATCGAGGTATTAGTATGTGTTCAGTATTTAGAACAGGAAGTACTCTGATGTATGCCAGTAGTGCATTTCGGTAACTTCTACAAGCTAGAAATTATCGGGGTGTTACAAAATGTGTGATAGTAAATTACAATGTTATCCTTAGTTATATGAGTTGTGAAGTAAATAAGGAGACTTGTTTGGGTAATTTAAGTATGGTTTGTTTGTATAAATTGATAAATTGATTAGTACATAGAAAGTCGATG
The DNA here is from genome assembly GCA_039519185.1 of Astragalus membranaceus. Classification (NCBI taxonomy): domain Eukaryota; kingdom Viridiplantae; phylum Streptophyta; class Magnoliopsida; order Fabales; family Fabaceae; genus Astragalus; species Astragalus membranaceus. Next base: position 157,635,176 of record CM076850.1, on the reverse strand, counting down.
AGTTTGATTTGAAATTTGAAATTTGAAATTTGAAAAAAAAAAGTAGGAAAAAAGTGAGAGTGAGAAGAAAATGCATTGGGAGAAGAAATTTGAAAAAAAGATAATAAATTACAATGATGTCATTGGTTAGATGAGTTGTCAAGTAAATATGGAGGCTTGTTTTGATAATTTAAGTGTGGTTTGTTTGTATAGATAGATATTAGATTAGATACTAAATAGGAGTAAATTGTAAATCATTTGATATTAATTTAATTATATTGTATTATATAGTAGATTAAAAAATTGGGAAAAGAAATATTTTTAAATAAAGGATGTGGGGGCCACAAATAGTAGATGTGTAAAAAAGTGAGAAATATTGGAAATGTGAGATTGAAAGAGGGAGTGAGAAAGGAAGAGAAAACAGAATTCAGAGAGAAATATTGTAAATGCATTCAGAGAGTGAGTTGTAAAGTGAGAAATATCGTAAATGAGTCATACTAAAAAGCAAAAAAAAAACTATCACCTTTTTTGAAAACGTTATCACCTTAAAATTTTAATTTTTCTCTCCAAAACTTTTTTACACTCTTATTGATAATCTACTATCACCTCTTATTGATAATCTATTATCTATCTTTTACGATCTACTATAATCAACTAATCAACTAAAGTAATCAATTAAAATTACGAGATAACTTCAATAATATATAAAAAAACACGGGACTACTGCACTGATATATAAAAAAACACAGTATTAATATTTGTCATTGATAATTAAAAATTTTGATGACTACTATAAACATACTATCTAAAAAACTATAAGATTTAATGACTATTTAAAATACCGATAATAATTTAAAACAAATATTTCTTATTGATAATCTACTAATCAAGTAAAATAATTATTTGAAATTACGAAATAACTACACTGATATATAAAAAACACGAGATAACTGCACTGATATATAAAAAAAACATGAGATCAATATTTGTCATTGATAATTAAAATTTTTGAAGACTACTACTATAAACCTACTATCTAAAAAACAAGAAGACTTAATGACTATTTACATTATTAATTAATATTTAAAACAAATATTTCTTATTGGTAATTTAATATCTAACTTTTATTATCTACTATAATCTACTAATCAACTAAAATAATCAATTGAAACTAAGAGATAACTGTACTGATAAATAAAAAACACGGGATAACTGTAGTGATATATAAAAAAACACGGGATTAATATTTACCATTGATATTTATAATTTTTTTTTGACAATTTATAATTAATATTTACCATTGATAATTATAATTTTGGAAAATTACTATAAACCTACTATCTAAAAAAACACGGGATAACTGCAATAATCTACTATAATCTACTAATCAATGGTATGAAAGGAATATTTAATTAATATTTAAAACAAATATTTGTCAATAATACCTAAAAAGGACAAATAATTGTCACTGATATATAAAAAAAACACGGGATAAATATTGTTATTGATAATCTACTATCTATTTTTTACTATCTACAATAATCTACTAATCAACTCAAATAATCAATTGAAACTATGAGATAACTGCACTGATACATAAAAAAACACTGGACAACCGCACTGATATATAAAAAATACGAGGATAACTGCAATGATATATATATATATATATATATATATATATATATATATAAAAAAACACGGGATAGTTGCACTGATATATAAAAAAAACACGGGATAACAATACTGATATATAAAAAACACTGCACTGATATATAAAAACACACGCGATAAATGTACATATTGTTTTTAAATGATACTGTTACATTTTTAGTTTTTATATTTATCAAATTTTTATTTTAAACTCCTTTTTTATGCACTTTAAATTTTTCTTTATTTTCACGAGGTAATGTTCAACTATATAAATACTGTCTAAATTCATTCATAAAAATAAACGACAACACCTGTGCGTATGCAAGTCATCCTCTATATTTTACAATTGATTTTAGATTAATGAGATTTCAAATTAACGTTTCTATTTAAAGTAATCGTGTCACGTAACGCGATCGGCCCGTGCGAATGCACGGGTATAGTACTAGTTTAATACGAAAAGTTTAACACAAGTTGGAAAATGTCTGTACTTTTAATTGATGGATTGTTAAGTTGTTACCTGAATAAACAACACGGGAGCATTGGTGATTTCGTTTCGTACTTAAAATGAATTCTCATAATTTAATAACAATTTACACTCCCAAATCACATATCAAATTTTCCATTCGCCAATTTGGCCTGTTTTGTGGAAAACTGTAGTTTGCAGGAAATTTCCTACATATTTTTTACGCAAACTTTTCTGTACAAATTCCTTAGATATCTCCATAGGTGAATAATCAAAAGCAATCACAGTCTCAATAAATTACATTTTGATATACTCTGATAAGTGATATCTTCAATAAACGCAATAGACACATCTGATTAAACAGAGCGTTGGCAGGTTCTTCAAGATCACAGTGATAAAGGAACAAAAAAAACTGAGGAAACTAGAACAATGAGAACCGTAAACTAGTATTATCAAATTCCACATTCAAGAACATGGCTAGTGCAGAAATTGAATAATATATTCTCCATTTAAGCGAAGAGTTATCATCGTCAACTAATAAAGTATTGTACCTCAATATCTAAAAGCATAGTTAATAAAAGGTTCCTATCACATAACGAAGATTTTTGACTGCTCTTCATGGTTTTTTTATCAAAATTGAAACAGGGTTCATGAATTAAGAGCACAAGAACTCTTAGCTACCCCACTGGCCCCCACCACCACCTACACAATGGACAGGTATCAAAACAACACGTCAAACCGTAAATCCTCCTCATAGCACGAACTTGCATGATGCTGAAACAGAGATGATCATGATGATTACAATACTTTCCTTTCTTAATTCACATTGTTAATTATTAAAAAATTTACAACTCGGATAAGCAGAGTCTCAAATACAAAAGTGATGATATATTACCGAAAAAAACTAAGGCACGTAACATGTAATGGCAAGAAACAATACAACATAAGAATGTTAGAAGATAAATGAGATACCATTACCATTCTCTATTGGAGTCATATGTGACGCTTTCCACCAATCTTTCCCTTACTGCCCTTACCACGACGCTTGCTTTTAGACATTTTAAATCCCTTTTTGGATTTCTTCCCTATTTTACCAACAGGCTTTAAGGAAGCCGTGATTTGACTTCCATCAGCCATCTCCAGATCTAAAAAATTTCAAATCGAATACAGCATATTAAGTTTGTTATTCCTTAGTTAAATTGCCAAGCAACCAAATGGCAATGCATAATTAAAAAAAGTATGAATTTGATATTTTTCTTTAACAAAACAATTATACTATGATACACCACAATTGATAAGTTTGTTATTCCTTAGTCATTGCAAGACACACTAGATACAGTTCCTACTCAACCACCTGTTGTTCCTAATGAAAACGCCAACCCTCCACTTGTTGTCATAGCTGAGAATGTTATCCTTCCTTGTAACCTTGTACCTATCCTTAGAAGAAGTGCTAGAAACAGCCATGGCCAATTCACCTTAATGACTGTGTACCATGCAATTCCTCTTCACCTTATCCAATTCAAAATTTCTGCACCTATGATAGACTTGGTACTTGGTAGTGCATATTACACCTTTATCAATCAGGTTTCAGGTGTCTATGAGCCCTAATTCTTTCACCAAGAAGCCAAGTTTCCTGAACGGACACATGCCATAAACGAGGAAATTCAAGCATTAGAAGCTAACAAACTTGGTCTCCGGTTCCTCTCCCTACATCCAAGCACAGCATTGGATATAGATAGATCTGAAAAGTAAAATACAAATCAGATGATACAGTGGATAGGTACAAAGCACACCTAGTAGCCAAGGGATACACGCGGCAAGCTAGATGATGGTGATCTTCTAACGGATCCTTCACTCTAAAGCACGTTAATTGGGTGCCCAATGTACCTAATTATCTCTTGGCCAGATATTAGTTACTCGGTCGATAATTTGAGTCAATATATGCAGGCACCTTGTTCTCCTCATTTGGATGCAATTCATCATCTCTTACAATACCTTACGACATATCCAGCCCAAGGACTGTTATTTTCTGCTTCCAATTCCCTTAATCTCACTGCATATGCTGATCCACATTGGGGAAGTTTCTTAGACACTCGCCACTCTACTATTGGTTCCTGTGTATTCCTTGGGGATGCATTGATTTCATGGAAATTAAAGAAACAACCAACAGTTTGAAAATCTTCTACAGAAGCTGAATACACGGCCTTGTCATCAGTTACTAGTGAAATTGTTTGGCTCAAATGGCTTCTCCTTTACTTTGATGCTGACATTGACTATCACATTATTCGTGAATTGGTTCCATCTGACCTAATTAAATTGGTTCATGTCAAAAGCCACAACACCAATTAGCTGACATTTTTACTAAATCTCTAGTATCTCTACCTACTGCATCCTTTACTTCTTTCATTTGCAAGTTGGGAATATTGGATATATATTCTCCATTGGATTATGTGGCTCTCATTCAATTCCTTCATCTATAAGCTATTTGTGGTCAAGTCCTTAATTGTGTAGTTTCCTCTAGCAATATACGGCACCTTATTCCTTTGTGATTAAGGATTGCCTCCAAGCATTGCATGCTCACATATGTTCACACCTCCTACTTGCTTGCATGCTCACATATGTTGAATGGTTCACACCTCCTACTTGCTTGCCATCTGTTGCTTTGCTTCATCATTAAGAATTGAAGAATGGAGACTATATATACAGCAAGTATATGTTGTGATCAGAGACATGAAGAAAACAATTAAAACACACTTTGTAACATACACTTGAGTGTATTTTGGTGAGAATTCTTGTTCCATTTGAGAGAGTATTTTAGGAGATATTGAGAGAAAATATTGCTCTTTGTCCTTATTACTATAAGAGGACTTGTTGTACTCTTTCTTTTACATAGTGGAATTTTGCTCGTGATCGCCCGTGGTTTTTTACTTCTCACATTGAGGAGTTTTCCACGTATATCTTGTGTGTTATTTCTCTTGCTATTTGTACTCACTTCTCTTTAATTCTCAATTGTCTCGATCTTGTGCTTCCGCATTGCGCTGATACCCTAACAAGTGGTATCAGAGCTATCAGTTGGGAATTTCAAAATGTCTACTAAATTTCACATTGAGAAGTTTGATGGCAAGATAAGCTTTTCTATATGGCGTGTCCAAATGAGGGCCGTTCTTACTCAGAACGGGTTGAAGAAAGCTTTAGATGGAAAGGCGAAGAAGCCGGATTCCATGACCGACGTGTAGTGGGACGAGTTGGATGAAAAGGCGCTTTCATTAATCCAACTTTGCCTGTCTAAGGAGGTTCTCCGTGAAGTAGTCAATGAAACAACTGCTGCAGGATCATGGCTGAAGTTAGAAACTCTATACATGACCAAGAACCTTGCAAACAAAGCTTCGTCTCAAAGAACGCTTATATACCATTAGAATGGTTGAAGGTACACCTATTCAATCTCATCTTGATGAATTTAACTCTATCATTTTGGATCTGGAAAATATTGATATTAAAATTGATGATGAAGATAAAGCTGTTTTGTTGATTGTCTCTTTACCTTCTACCTACAAACACTTCAAAGAAATCATGTTGTATGGAAATAATGATACCTTATCCTTTGAAGATGTTAAATCTAATTTATTGTCCAAAGAAAAATTTGATCTTCAAGTTCATTCTGTGGACAAGGGTGAGGGTTTAAGTGTTAGAGGAAGAACTCAAGAGAAAGGGAGTACCAATTACAAAAAATCCAGATCCAAATCCAGGGGACGCAAATCCAACAAATTCTGTCGCTATTGCAAGAAACCTGGGCACGATATTTCTGATTGTTTTATCTTGAAGAAAAAGCAAGAAAAACAAGAAAAACAGGAAAAAGGGAAAACTCCTGAAGGGAAAACTCCACAATCTCCTGAAGCTGCCAATATTGAAGCTGATTCTGACAGTGATGTTACCTTATCTGATGTCTCTTCTAACAAGAGGAGCAAAACAGAATGGATTCTTGATTCTGGATGTACTTTTCATATGTGTCCTTATAAGGACTTATTTACCACTTTTGAATCTGTTGATTATGGTGTTGTCTTGATGGGCAATGATGCCCAATGCAAGGTTACAGGAATAGGTACAGTTCGGATCAAGACTCATGATGGTGTCGTCATCACTTTGGCTAACGTCCGCTATGTACCTGATCTGAAGCGAAACTTAATTTCTCTTGGCACTCTCGAGTCTCTCGGGTGCAAGTACTTGGCTGAAGGTGGAGTTCTAAAGGTATCGAAAGGTTCTCTTGTTTTATTGAAAGCTAACCGAATGGGTAGTTTATATGTCTTGCAAGGGACTGTTGTGACGGGTTCAGCAGCTTTATCATCTTCTATGCCTGAGAATGATGTCACTAAATTATGGCACATGCGCTTGGGCCATATGAGTGAAAAAGGCATGCATCTTCTGAGCAAGCAAGGTCGTCTTGGTAAACATGGCATCGGTAAGTTGGAGTTTTGTAAACAATGTGTTTTTGGGAAACAGAAAAAGGTTAGTTTCTCTACTGCAACTCACCGTACCAAAGTTATTCTTGATTATATTCATTCTGACCTTTGGGGGCATTCTAAAGTTCCTTCCTATGGAGGACGCCGCTATATGATGACTATCATTGATGACTTTTCCTGTAAGGTCTGGGTTTATTTTCTGAGGAACAAAAATGAGACTTTCCCCACCCTCAAGAAGTGGAAAACTCTTGTTGAAACTCGGACAGGGAAGAAAGTGAAGAAGCTCAGAACAGATAATGGATTAGCGTTCTGCAATGGTGACTTTAATGAGTTCTGCACAAATCATGGTATTGCTAGACACAAAACCATTCCAAGGAATCCCCAGCAAAATGGTGTTGCAGAACGGATGAACAGGACTCTACTTGAGAGAGCTCGTTGTATGCTCTCAAATGCTGGGTTATGGCATCGACGTGATCTTTGGACAGAAGCAGCATCTACTGCATGTTACTTGGTCAACTGTTCTCCACATTCGGCACTTGACTTCAAAGTTCCAGAAGAGATTTGGTCAGGTAATCTACAGAGTACTAGCGAGAAGGTGGAGTTTGTATTGAAGCCTACAGCTCCTGATGTCGATGTTCCATTTTCCTCTATAAATGAATCTAGCATTGATGGCAAGATAAGATAAGCTTCAAGAACTATGTTCCATTTTCCTCTATTAAGTTCACTTATAAATTTTATTAACATATGTTGTCTTATAAAAATTGAAATTTAAAATTACATTTGGAATTCTTATTTATAATGTTTAAATTATTAGTATATAACATTATCAAAAAATTAATTGTGTTGCTTGTAATTGATAGTTTATTGAAATATCAAAATAAAATGAGTAATATATAAATATATATATCAAAATATGAAGTAACTGATAGTTTATTTTATTTATATTGTAGTGTAGTATACATAGTTCTTGATAGTTTATTTTATTTTATTTATATTGTTAGAAGTGTGAAGAATGAGAAGTGGAGAAGTTTGATGTCAAGATAAGCTTTTCTATTTGGCGTGTCCAAATGAGGGCCGTTCTTACTCAGAACGGGTTGAAGAAAGCTTTAGATGGAAAGGCGAAGAAGCCGGATTCCATGACCGACGTGCAGTGGGACGAGTTGGATGAAAAGGCGCTTTCATCAATCCAACTTTGCCTGTCTAAGGAGGTTCTCCGTGAAGTAGTCAATGAAACAACTGCTGCAGGATCATGGCTGAAGTTAGAAACTCTATACATGACCAAGAACCTTGCAAACAAGCTTCGTCTCAAAGAACGCTTATATACCATTAGAATGGTTGAAGGCACACCTATTCAATCTCATCTTGATGAATTTAACTCTATCATTTTGGATCTGGAAAATATTGATATTAAAATTGATGATGAAGATAAAGTTGTTTTGTTGATTGTCTCTTTACCTTCTACCTACAAACACTTCAAAGAAATCATGTTGTATGGAAATAATGATACCTTATCCTTTGAAGATGTTAAATCTAATTTATTGTCCAAAGAAAAATTTGATCTTCAAGTTCATTCTGTGGACAAGGGTGAGGGTTTAAGTGTTAGAGGAAGAACTCAAGAGAAAGGGAGTACCAATTACAAAAAATCCAGATCCAAATCCAGGGGACGCAAATCCAACAAATTCTGTCGCTATTGCAAGAAACCTGGGCACGATATTTCTGATTGTTTTATCTGGAAGAAAAAGCAAGAAAAATAAGAAAAAGGGAAAACTCCTGAAGGGAAAACTCCACAATCTCCTGAAGCTGCCAATATTGAAGCTGATTCTGACAATGATGTTACCTTATCTGTTGTCTCTTCTAACAAAAGGAGAAAAACAGAATGGATTCTTGATTCTGGATGTACTTTTCATATGTGTCCTTATACGGACTTATTTACCACTTTTGAATCTGTTGATTATGGTGTTGTCTTGATGGGCAATGATGCCCAATGCAAGGTTACAGGAATAGGTACAGTTCGGATCAAGACTCATGATGGTGTCGTCATGACTTTGGCTGACGTCCGCTATGTACCTGATCTGAAGCGAAACTTAATTTCTCTTGGCACTCTCGAGTCTCTCGGGTGCAAGTACTTGGCTGAAGGTGGAGTTCTAAAGGTATCGAAAGGTTCTCTTGTTTTATTGAAAGATAACCGAATTGTAGTTTATATGTCTTGCAACGGACTGTTGTGACAGGTTCAGCAGCTTTATCATCTTCTATGCCTGAGAATGATGTCACTAAATTATGGCACATGCACTTGGGCCATATGAGTGAAAAATGCATGCATCTTCTGAGCAAGCAAGGTCGTCTTGGTAAACATGGCATCGGTAAGTTGGAGTTTTGTAAACATTGTGTTTTTGGGAAACAGAAAAAGGTTAGTTTCTCTACTGCAACTCACCGTACCAAAGGTATTCTTGATTATATTCATTCTGACCTTTGGGGGCCTTCTAAAGTTCCTTCCTATGGAGGACGCCGCTATATGATGACTATCATTGATGACTTTTCTCGTAAGGTCTGGGTTTATTTTCTGAGGAACAAAAATGAGACTTTCCCCACATTTAAGAAGTGGAAAACTCTTGTTGAAACTCAGACAGGGAAGAAAGTGAAGAAGCTCAGTATAGATAATGGATTAGAGTTCTGCAATGGTGACTTTAATGAGTTCTGCACAAATCATGGTATTGCTAGATACAAAACCATTCCAAGGAATCCCCAGCAAAATGGTGTTGCAGAACGGATGAACAGGACTCTACTTGAGAGAGCTCGTTGTATGCTCTCAAATGCTGGGTTATGGATGGCATCGACGTGATCTTTGGACCGAAGCAGCATCTATTGCATGTTACTTGGTCAACCGTTCTCCACATTCGGCACTTGACTTCAAAGTTCCAGAAGAGATTTGGTCAGGTAATCTACAGAGTACTAGCGAGAAGGTGGAGTTTGTATTGAAGCCTACAGCTCCTGATGTCGATGTTCCATTTTCCTCTGTAAATGAGTCTAGCATTGATGATCATTGTGTTGATGATGATCGTGATGATAGTACCACTTCTCCTATTCAGCAACAAGGAGATGATTACTCAATTGCCCGAGACAGAGCTAGAAGACAAATTAGAAAGCCAGCCAGATACACTAATAGTTACAGTTTGGTCGCTTATGCACTGTCTATTGCACAAGAGGTAAACGATGGTGTTGAACCTGCCAGCTATACTGAAGCTGTTTCTTGTGCTGAATCTTCTCAATGGCTAGTGGCTATGAATGAAGAAATTGAGAGTCTTCGTAAAAACAATACTTGGGCTTTGACAGAGCTTCCTAAAGGCAAACGACCATTAAGGTGTAAATGGGTCTATAAGAAGAAAGACGGCATTCCCGGGGTTGAAGATCCAAGATGCAAAGCACGACTAGTAGTTAAAGGCTTTAATCAAAAGGAAGGTATTGACTTTAATGAGATATTCTCACCTGTTGTTCGTCATACTTCCATTCGTGTTTTGCTTGCTTTTGTCGCTTTGTTTGATTTGGAGTTGGAGCAACTTGATGTTAAGACATCATTTCTACATGGAGAGCTAGGAAGAAGAAATTTACATGGAACAACCTGAGGGATTTATTGCTCCTGGAAAGGAGCATCTTGTCTATCATTTGAAGAAATCTTTATATGGCCTTAAGCAAGCTCCCAGGCAGTGGTACAAAAGGTTTGACTCTTTCATGATTGGGCAAGGTTATTGCAGAAGTCAATATGATGACTGCATTTATTTTCAAAATTTTCAAAATGGATCTTTCATATACTTGACAAGTCTTTGATCAAGAAATTGAAAACTCAACTCAGTAATGAGTTTGATATGAAAGAATTAGGTGCAGCAAAGAAAATTCTTGATATGGAGATACGCAGGGACCGTCAAGCAGGTAAACTATTCTTATCTCAACAAAAGTATATTGAGAGAGTGCTTGATAGGTTTAATATGAATAATTGCAAACCTGTTTCTACTCCACTTGCTGCACATTTCAAGTTATCTTCAGATCTTTTCCCAGACACAAAGGAAGAGAAAGAACGTATGTCGCATGTTCCTTATGCTAGTGCAGTTGGTAGTCTTATGTATGCCATGGTATGCACTAGACCAGATTTAGCAAATGTTGTTAGCATGGTAAGCCGGTATATGCATAATCCTGGCAAGAGTCACTAGAGTGTTGTAAAATGGATTTTTCGGTATCTAAAAGGTACTTCCGGTATTGGCTTGGTATTTGACAGAAGAATGGCTACAACCAATGATGTTGTAGGTTATGTTGACTCGGATTATGGTGGTGATCTTGATCGAAGAAGATCTCTTTTTGGTTACATCTTTACCCTCTGTAATAGTGCTATCAGCTGGAAAGTTACACTTCAATCTATTGCTGCATTGTCTACGACTGAAGCAGAATATATTTCAGCAACAGAGGGTGTTAAAGAGGCTATTTGGCTTCGAGGTCTGGTAAATGAGCTTGGTCTTACACAGGGTGTTCTTACTGCGTTTTGTGACAGCCAGAGTGCTATTCATTTGACCAAGAATAATCGCTATCACGACAAGACCAAACACATTGATGTAAAATGTCACTTTATCCGAGATATTGTTGTTACTGGTGAAATTATAGTTGAAAAAATTCACACTTTTGAGAATCCAGCAGATATGCTTACCAAGCCACTTCCAAATACCAAGTTTCAGCATTGTCTGGACTTGGTTGGTCTCTACAGTACTTAAGTGCCCTTCGGGGCTTTATTTGGCGATGAGCACTTGACGAATTCGAACCAAGGTGGAGATTGTTGGATTATGTGGCTCTCATTCAATTCCTTCATCTATAAGCTATTTGTGGTCAAGTCCTTAATTGTGTAGTTTCCTCTAGCAATATACGACACCTTATTCCTTTGTGATTAAGGATTGCCTCCAAGCATTGCATGCTCACTTATGTTCACACCTCCTACTTGCTTGCATGCTCACATATGTTGAATGGTTCACACCTCCTACTTGCTTGCCATCTGTTGCTTTGCTTCGTCATTAAGAATTGAAGAATGGAGGCTATATATACAGCAAGTATATGTTGTGATCAGAGACATGAAGAGAACAATTAAAACACACTTTGTAACATACACTTGAGTGTATTTTGGTGAGAATTCTTGTTCCATTTGAGAGAGTATTTTAGGAGATATTGAGAGAAAATATTGCTCTTTGTCCTTATTACTATAAGAGGACTTGTTGTACTCTTTCTTTTACATAGTGGAATTTTGCTCGTGATCGCCCGCGGTTTTTTACTTCTCACATTGAGGAGTTTTCCACGTAAATCTTGTGTGTTATTTCTCTTGCTATTTGTACTCACTTCTCTTTAATTCTCAATTGTCTCGATCTTGTGCTTCCGCATTGCACTGATACCCTAACAATTCTCCACCTTGAGGGGAACTAGACCTAACTTATCCAATTTAGTTACAGTTAGTTATAGTTAGTTGTTTAGTTACAGTTAGTTATTCCAGTAAGTTGCAATCTGTTATTCAATTCTGCTTTCAGAGTTTCAGTTATTCAATTCTATTTCAACTTGCTGTATGAATCTGATATTCCATTTAACAATCATTGAAACAGTTTAATGCATTCTGACATATATTTATAAAAACATTCACAAGATTCACAAATAACACCAATATCAAGTTGACTCAGTTTAATGCATTCTGACATATATTTATAAAACAAAATTCTTCCATAAAAACCAACACAACACAAGATTGGAACTTTTCATCAACAATAACATAAATCCACAAACTTGACACAAAGAAAGTAGAGAGAAGTAATATGATACCCATGCTGTTGTTGTTGGTGATGGTTGAATTGGAGGCATCCATGGCAGCCTTTGAAGGAAGTATGTACTTCTGTCTGCATCAAAAACGGAACTAGGTGCTACCGTGTGATGCTGGACGGAAGTACATACTTCTAAATCTGGTAAAAATGCGAGAACGGAAGTATGTACTTCTGTATGTACTTCCATTTTTTTTAAAATTCTAATTTAATTTTTTGTTTACCTGTGGCTCGTACTAGAGGTGTAGACGGTCGTATCATAGACATCAGAAGGCATTCAGTTATGCGAGGTGGATCATTACATTCTGCCAGACGTGGTGAACCGGAGGAAACTCTGGTGAGTACACGGACTCGGGTTAGAGAGGCTGGACATGCGTCTAACCGACATAGACGGATGAAGAGATGACACCAGCAGGAGTAGTACCAGCAGCAGTCGGAGTACCAGGAGCATTACCGGGAGTAGTACCAGGAGCCAGAGTACCAGGAGCAGTACCAACATCAGTACCAGCAGCAGCAGTACCAAGAGCATGATATGGATGTTTATGATGATCATGCTCGCATAGGACCTATGGATGGTTCTTTGCTCACTAGGACAGTACCAGCAGCAGCAGTACCAGGAGCATGATATGAATGTTTATGATGATCATGATCATGCTCGCATAGGACCTATATTGCATCTAAGATTTTCAGAGACCAGGTAAAAATAATGTAATATATTTATTTACTTATACTTATTATATAAATTTATACATAAATAGTTCAAGTAAGCTTTTATTTTTTTAATTTAGTTGCGGGATAAATTGAAAGTAGATATCTGCACATGGCAACAAAATCCGGACTGCTCTGGACCCTCTAGGACAGAATCATTGATTTTATCATCATATTCAGCATTCTAGTTTAGGGCCTCTCGTCTTTTCAGCACTCACCACAGCAGGCCATGAGCTGCTATCTGCTTTTGTAGAGAGATAGCACCCAGAGATGTCGCCATTCCACCTACCATTTGGTGAAATGACCATTACTTTGGATGATGTGTCATGTCTCCTTCATCTACCGCTGGCTGGCAGATATTATAGATCCCCCAACTCTGTTACTATTGATGATGCCATTCAGTTGGCAGTGGATCATCTGGGGGTCACTATTGCTGAGGCTACAGAGGAGACTCTTGCCAGTAGGGGCATATTTCAGGTTTGAGTGGCTACTGGAGGTCTGCAAGCATCACATACATCACCAGTCGATTCTTGCTGCCAGGGCATTCTTTATGCTTCTTTTGGGGATGACTATCTTTACAAGCAAGACTGGAAATAGAGTTGAGGCTAAATGGTTGCATTTGCTGGAGGATGTCATTGCTGTTAGTGGATGCGCATGGGGTCCAGCAGCCTTGACATTCTTGTATGACCAGTTGAACTTTGCTTGTTTGGAGGATAGTGCTCAGCTAGGGGGCTATGCAACGCTATTTATGGTAAGTTTATTTTTTTTGTTTTTAACGAGTTTGTTTTTATATTTTAATTTTAACGATGTTGATTATTTGTTCATTTCAGACATGGTTCTTTGAATACTTCCCTCAGATATGTGTGTGGGGTACCATTGGTACCAACACCATGGCACGATGCGGGTTTTGGAAGAGGAGATAGACGGATGCTGTGAAGTTGGAGGAGTACCGGAGGAGGATTGATGCTTTGACACTTGCAAATGTCATCTGAAGACCCTTTAAGGACTATAGACACGTGAGAGTCTTTGAGCAGATCTCATTATATAGGGGCTTTTTGAGTTGGGAGGACATCATTGTTCCCTACATGCCGGATAGGTTCCTCCGGCAGTTTGGATACGTCCAGGTCACCCCTCGTGAGCTGCTTCAGGGTTTAATGAAGTGATGATGCGATTGTCCAGATGGAGCAAGAGTGTCCGGGAGGTTCTGAGCACGACTACTGATGAGAGGGAGGTGGGTAACGTTCATCAGACTTACTTGCCATGGTACGTTAGGGTATCAGTTCCCAGACTCCTTCTAGCAGCACGAGAGAGACCAGCAGCGGCAGCAGCACCAGGTGTGATGGGACCTGAGGAGAGATTGATGATTATCTGCTAGCAGTTGTAGATGGTGCTTGAGTCTGGAGACTGTTGACTCTCTGTCATATGATGTAAGTTGTCCAATTTTAGGACCAATTGTGCGGGTTTTGATTGTATCGTAGTCATTATTTGGGGATTTAGCTTAGTATTAGAGCATTGTAGTAGGAAGTCCTTTTGTAAGTCATTCCTTCAGTTTTGGAGTCAATTTGTACTTGAAGACTTCCAAATTGTTGTGGCATCATTCGGCGAACCAGACACTTGCCCGGAAGTGCAGCACAATTGGAAGGATTTTGGTTCTGTCTAATTTCGCGTCACGACCAGGAGGGTTCGCGTCGCGACCAGCCACTTTTCAGCAGCATCGCGTCGCGAAGGTATCGTGTCGCGTCGCGATGGAGACCAGAAATTAGGGTTTTAAGGATTTCTCAGCGAAAATAACAGGGATTGAAGGTTTCTATGACTTCCTCTATTTGCTTTTTCTCCTTTATCTTATGTTGTACTCTTTTCACCATGTGTAACTAAATTCTTTTGATTAGGGAGAGATGATTCTCCCCAAACCTTTCTTATGGATTCTTTGTTATGGTTAATACAATTAGTTGTTTGATTTATCATAAGTTTATACCTCTTTGTTTAATGCTTTATAGTTACATATGATAATTATAATGATTTAGGGTATGTGATCACATAGGGATACGGGTTGCATGCTTGATATGGGGTTTTAGATCGTAAACTTGTGATCACCATAGGAATGTGGGATTGGATTTATGAATTCTTTATTTCTAGGGTTCTAGGCTTTACCAATTGGCATGATTCACCTAAGGAATTAGGGTAACTCAATTTGGTAAAAGGGGTTTTGAGGCAAGAAATTGTCCTTAACCTAATTTAGTGAATTGAATCTGGTATTTCAAACAATTAATTCGTAATTAGCTGAAGGTCCATAAGATAGGTGAGGGGAGAGGATTCGACCCCTAATCGCTTTCCTTATTATTTCAATAACCGTCGTATTTTCGCGTTACTAAAACTCTCAAATCAAATCAATTTTCACAATCTAAGAATCGATAATTTTGCCATTGTTAAACAACACGCAATCCCTGTGGAGACAACCGGTCTTACCGTTCTTTTATTACTTGCGACATTGGGTACACTTGCCAAGAATCTAACAGAGACCTTCATCCTTCAACTCAATCGTATGGTGTGATCCGGAGCTTTATTGGTTTGGCAGCCGGAGAGGATTGACTATTCTAGATTGTACTATTATTTTGCTGACTATATGTGTACTTTTCTGGATTTATCTATTTGCATGTAGTATTATTCCGTTAGTATTATAGTCGTTAAATTTAAAATTTAATTTCATTAATGCAAAAGTAGATTACAGCGACAACCAAACATAAAAACCAAATCATGATAGAACATAAAAGTTAAAACAACAACAACAACAACAACAACAACAACAACAACAACAACAACAACAACAACAACAACAACAACAACAACAACAACAACAACAACAACAACAACAACAACAACAACAACAACAACAACAACAACAACAACAACAACAACAACAACAACAACAACAACAACAACAACAACAACAACAACAACAACAACAACAACAACAACAACAACAACAACAACAACAACAACAACAACAACAACAACAACAACAACAACAACAACAACAACAACAACAACAACAACAACAACAACAACAACAACAACAACAACAACAAAGACAGTTCTAAACTATTCCTGGTCCTCCATTATAACAATGGCGTATAATTTCATTGACGCTCCGCTGATGCTCATTGTACAACTCCAACGGCCTACTATTCTGAGGCATGTCATGGATGTTCAACATGCTTCGTACATCGTCATCAGTCCTAATCCTCATGGACGAGAAGTAAAAGTTGCCACCATCTCGACGATCGGGTTTGCGATAAGTAATACTAGTAACCTCACGGTCATCACCAATCACTTGAACTTTGATCTCCACTTTATCTTTCAAACTGTCGAAGGTGATGTCTTCGCGGAGCCTACATAAAATAGGCTTCGGACATGATAAGTAGACACCATCTTCTCTCATGGTGATTTGGCCACCATGGTGAATAGCGGTAAGTCTATTCTCGCTTGAGTTTTGAGTTAAACAAATTTCCATTTTGGAGTGAAATGTTGGTGTGAAAAGAATGAGGGTGAGTGTGGGATTTATAGGAATCGTCACTAATTATCCACCGTTGATATTGTCGGTGCGATCCACACTGTTGATCAAAACTGTCAGTCAAATCGTGTCCGTTAAATTTTAACAAAAACGGAAGTATCTACTAAATAGATAAATCTGTTAGTTCAAAAAACCAAAACGGATTTATCTATTTATTAGGTACTTCCATTTTGAAAAATATCAAAACGGAAGTACCTAACATAAATGTACTTCCAGTGTGATAACATTACGAAGACGGAAGTAAGTCTGAGTTACATACTTCTGTTGTTCAAAAATATAAAGACGGAAGTATGTTTCAATTAGGTACTTTCGTCTTCTTATTTTTCCCAGAAACGGAAGTAACTATGGGTTAGGTACATCCGTTTTGTTATTTTTCCAGAAACGGAAGTATATATGGGTTAGGTAAATCCGTTAGTTACTTTTTATTAGGGGCATTTTGGGAAATAAAAAATATGTGGGGGTATAGTGTCAAAGTGTGGGGGTACAAAAAAAACCCAAGAAGTAATGTGTTACAGCCCAAACTCATGAGATGGCCCAACATGAAGAAGAAATTGAGCCCAATTACTTACATGAAGAGCATCCAATACCTTCCGGAAGAGCAAAGAGGAATAGGGTAAAACCTAAATGGGCAAATGACCATGAAATTGTGCTCAAGTGACAGCTGTCTAGACCTAGGAGTGTCCTAGAATCTATAATCCCATTTTATTTTTTGTCCTTTTGCTTGTAAAAATCTCAGGATATCTACGAATATTGTTGAGTCACTCTTTAGGGTACAATTTGCTAGTTGTTATTGTACCGTTGTCATCTCTCACATGTGGCTATATATGTATCAGTGAATTAAGGGAATTGATATCAAGAATATAAATGAAAAGTGTTTTCTTTTAGCTTTGTTTTATGCGAATCCTTTTGCCTTGTTTTAGCATTTTGCTTATTTGCTTTTATCAATTTCCTGACACTGAAACCTTATTCACTTCATTGGTGCTAATAGCAAAATCCACCGAATTTTGCACGTTTCTCAGTTAAAACCATGTAATGACCCTGCTGCAAAACCATTAGCTTTACCTCCAAAGGCTAAAAACAACTCTTAGCTTTACCTCCAAAGGCTAAAAACAACTCTGCTATAATCCATCCCATGGCTGCACTAGACTGGCGCACTACACTAGCAGGTATTGAAACTGAAGTTGTGATTCAATGGAAGCGTTTATACCCTGAAGATGCTACTTGGAAATCTGTGACTGAAATGAAGAAACTGTATCCACACACTTACACCTTGAGGACAAGGTGCTTGTGCAAGAGGAAGGAAATGTTACGGCCCAAACTCATGAGATGGCCC
The DNA here is from genome assembly GCA_039519185.1 of Astragalus membranaceus. Lineage (NCBI taxonomy): Eukaryota > Viridiplantae > Streptophyta > Magnoliopsida > Fabales > Fabaceae > Astragalus > Astragalus membranaceus. Next base: position 157,617,178 of record CM076850.1, on the reverse strand, counting down.
AACATGAAGAAGAAATTGAGCCCAATTACTTACATGAAGAGCATCCAATACCTTTTGGAAGAGCAAAGAGGAATAGGGTAAAACCTAAATGGGCAAATGACTATGAAATTGTGCTCAAGTGACGGCTGTCTTGACCTAGGAGTATTCTTCTATAATCCCATTTTATTTCTTGTCCTTTTGCTTGTAAAAATCTCAAGATATTTAAGAATATTGCTGAGTCACTCTTTAGGGTACAATTTGCTAGTTGTTATTATACCATTGCCAGCTCTCGCATGTGGCTATATATGTATCAGTGAATTAAGGGATTGGATATCAAGAATGTGAATCCTTTTGCCTTCGTTTAGCATTTTGCTTATTTGGTTTTATCAATTTCCTGACAATGAAACCTTATTCACTTCATAAGGGCATGAGCAAACCTACCCTCTAAGTAATGTGGGAGTCAAGTGCATACCCTCAAAAAATAAAATTACACTTAACCTCTATAAAAAATATTTTGCAAATTCTGAAAAAGAATAATTTGCATTCAAACCCCAAATTTTGCACTCAGTCCACACTCTACACTCACACAATCACTCACGTCAACTCATTTGCCTCCCTGTGCATAGAGGATAATTATGAGTTGTGTAATTTATTTAATTAAAATTTTAAAGCTTTATTTTTATAATATTTTTAATAATGTGTGATTTTAAAAAACTTTGACCCTCTTGACCCCAGGTCTTAAATCCACCACTCGGGCTATTTTCCCGTCATCTATCATTGCCAATACACTTGAATTGAAATTTCAAATCAATTAAAAGAACTTCATAATATCATAAAGGGATATGTCGTTCATTATATCACATTCTGTTATGATCTAAGAGAAAATAATTAAAGCCCAAATACCTATAGACCCAAGAAGAAATATCTAGAAGATTCTAGAGGCATATGAGTCATCATTTCCCATTTTAGTATTTTGTATTTTTGTTAGCATTGGATTTCTTATCCTTTTAGCACACTATGTATTTGAAGTGCTATATATACATAGAATGTAAAAGGCAAATCCATCAATGAAAAAGAATGTTAAAAGTTTATTTTTTTTTTTTTATTTAGGACCATTGCTGGCTACCCACGGAGTGTCCCAACGCTTTCAACGAATGACTAATCTCCGCTCGCTACTTGCGGTAAGGATTTCGCTGGCAAACACGCCTTTTTAACATGGGCGGGAATCGAACCCGGGAGTAAACAAAAATACATTTTAGTTAAAAGTTTATTTAATTTCTTTTTAAAATGAGATTTCTCTCCTCAAAAAGAATATTTTATTTTGAACTTATTGTGTTTTGAAGGTTCACCCATTTTTGAGTAGCTTACGCGTTGGATCGAGAGCTATGAAGCCCCGATACTTCAAAAATGGAGACGTACCCGTGTCGGATACGTATCCGATACCGATACGCACCCGATACTTCCCGATACGTACCCAAAGAGTATCTAATAATTTTTTAATTATTTTTAAAAAATATTTAACTCGATACTTTTCAGATACATCTTTGATACTTCTTACCAACTAAGGATACTTCTCAGATACTTTTTCGATACCTCTTACCAACTAAGCACATGATTGTCACTCATATATGATACACTTTAATACCTCAATAACTAAAAGACAAAATTATATGTTTTTTCGTAATACAATAATAGAAGAAATAATACATTGTGATATGAGTGGGATACATATATGTAACTATCTCTACTCGATAAGATCACAAGTATTTATTTCTACAATGTGATGAATATATATTGACTAATGATATGCATATGTTTTATCGACCAATTACGTACTAATATGAATATCTTAGTCTATAAAAAGTCATCTATTTCTGCCACTGACTATTCGTATTATACGATTTCGGGTGGTCTCAGTTACTTTTCCACCATTACTTTTTATGACTAGTCACTCATACATAGGTGTGTCGGTTGTCCTCTTCCTTTCATCCATATATTTTGTGTGATTTTTTTTATCTATTTGGGCCATTTTTTTTATATCTATAAAATGCAATATTTCAGTTTTTCATCTTTGTTTTTTTCTATTTGTGTTTCTATTCTATTTTATTTTTTGTTATGTTTTTATATATTTAAATTTTAATTTAATTTTTTATTAAAGTATCCTAGCCGTGTCGTATCTTGATTTTCAAAATTTTCTCGTATCCCCGTATCCGTATCGTGTCGTATCCCGTATCGTATCCGGTATCCAGGTTTCATAGATCGAGAGTAATCGATCGATGCAAATCGAATACAAAATATATTAGTAATCTTTGGAGTGTTGTGTTTTTCCTTCTCACCCTATTACCAACATAATATATTATTGAAGCCGCCATCACTCACAGTCAAGTATGTCGACTTTGATAATTGAAGTTGCCCCTGGACTGGACTGCAATATTGTCACAAGAAAGTCACTTTCCTGATCTTACGTCTTAATTTCTCAAGGATTGCTTTAATTTCGGCATTTTGGCGGCACCTGGTTGCGGGAGAGCATGGAGTGTGGGCCACGAGGATGATCTTTTTGTTGTTCTGGTAGTGAGTGGTAGGCACATCATGTGCTCCTCCTACTTCCTTGTTAGTAGGGATGCGAATAGGTTGGACTGAGATGGGCTTTGCATAGTTTGGGCCTCGCCTATATTGAAAATTTTAGGCTTGAGCTTGGCCTTTCTAAAAGCCTGTTTAAAAGCTTAGCTGACTATTTTTTTTAAGAAAGCCTACAACATTTCAATGGTGTAAGCTTTTGTAAATAGATAAAAAAGCTAATAGGGGAATGGGACTAAGTTTTAATTGAGATCTAACAAAACCTTTTAGGGAAATATCTTTATATGACACCCTATTTAAATTCTATTTTATAATAATAACTTCAACTATGTCAAAAATTGATGTAGGTTAATTTGTTTAAACTAACAAAAAATGTTAGCAAAGTTATGAATTAACACAAAATACTAAATTCAATATAAAATAATATTAGTAATTAAAAAAATTAGTTATATTTAGTTAAATAGGCCGGCCTGATAGGCCTAAAAAGCTTTTTCGATGGCCTATGGCCTGGCCTATTTGGCTAAATAGGCTTTTAAAAAATCATTGGCCTTATCTATGTAAAAACAAATCTGGCCTTGTTCGGGCCTGTCGTAGGCTGGGCCATGGCCCCTGTTAGTCAGTCTGGCCTATTCCCACCTCTACTTGCCAGTAGGACTTTTCTCTCGATAATACTCTTTTTAGTCCTAACTAGTAGGATACTCAGGCATACACACGTGTGATGTCGTGTTCTTTTTATCAATGAACATAGACAATATTTAAATTATAGTCTGAACATTATCCCGTGAAAATAAAGACATATTTAAAGTAGATAAAAAAGGAGTTTCAAATAAAAAATAGATAAATATTAAAATCTAAAAATGTGAAAGTATCATTTAAAAACAATATGTGCAATTATCCCGTATTTTTTATATATCAGTGCAGTGTTTCTTTATATATTAGTGTTGTTATCCATGTTTTTTTTTATATACCAGTGCCGCTATCCCGTGTTTATATATATATATATATATATATATATATATATATATATATATATATATATATATATATATATATATCATTGCAGTTATCCCCGTATTTTTTTATATATCAGTGTAGTTATCTTGTGTTTTTTTATGTATCAGTGCAGTTATCTCATAGTTTCAATTGATTATTTGAGTTGATTAGTATATTATAGTAGATAGTAAAAGATAGATAGTAGATTATCAATAAAAAAATATTTATCCCGTATTTTTTTATCTATCAGTGACAATTATTTGTCCTTTTTTATGTATTAGTGACAAATGTGTGTTTTAAATAGTAATCAGTTTAAATAGTCAATAAGCCTTCTTCTTTTTTTAGATAGTAGGTTTATAGTAGTCTTCAAAAATTATAATTATCAATGGCAAATATTAATCCCGTGTTTTTTTATATATCACTGCAGTCACTACAAGAATTATTGGTTTTTTCGGCCAGGAGTTTCCGGCGGATATGGATCCGCCGCAAAGTTACCGGCGGAATCTACGCATTTCCGGCGGATTTTATCCGCCTCAAATTTACCAGCGGAATAATTGACCGTTGCGGCGGATTAAAATTCGTCTTGGCTTTTGCGGCGGATTTAACGGTTCTTGCGGCGGATTGGGGTTCACAAAAATTTTTTTTTTTACGAGATTTTAATTAACCGCCGCAAATGCACCTCCGTCCGCCGCAAATACCTTAAGTCCGCCGCAAATCCCTTAAATCCGCCGGTAACTGCCGTTTCCGGTGGATCTTGCCTTTTGACCGTTTGACTTCGTTTCTCCTATATAAACCCCTTCTCCCCCTTCTTCTTTTTTCACACCTCTACCAATACTCTCATTCTCTTGATACGGCACTCAATCTCTTAATACGGCACTCTCTTGAGCATTGTCGGCAGCGGGGTTCCAATAGAGTGGCGTACGTCTCAATTTTTTTGTAAAAAAATTTTCACATTGTCATGAAGACCCCTTCATCTTTTTCGTTAAAAGTAACCCCTTTATCAGCATAAAGTTCATCCTCATTATTTTCACCACAAGAGACATATACGCTCATCAAACGCTCGGTATCATCCTCCAACTTAACAACCCGTCCTTGCAGTTCCTCAAACTTTCTATTTAGAGATTCAATCATCTTTTCAAAAGATGGTTTCTTGTGAAACTTTCTATTTTGAAAATATGGTTGAATCTCTGAATAGAAAGTTTGAGGAACTGCAAGGACGGGCTGTTAAGTTGCAGGATGATACCGAGCGTTTGATTAACGTATATGTCACTTGTGGTGAAATAATGAGGAGGAGCTTTTTGCTGATAAATGGGTTACTTTTAACGAAAAAGATGAAGGGGTGTTCACGACAATGTGGAAATTTCTTTACAAAGAAATGGAGACATACGCCACTGTAATGGAGCTGCTGCCGACAATGCTCAAGAGAGTGTCATATCAAGATAATGGCGTAGGTCTCCGTTTAGGGGTAGCAGACATTAAATATATATTTTACTGTTTATCCCAATTTTTATTGCTTTAGATTATTTTATTTTTTTGTATGGATATTTTATTAATTGTATGGATATTTTTTTGGTGATAATATTTTACTACTTTTCCCAATTTTTATTTTTTTAAATTAAAAATTAATTAGTTATTGGATTTTATTTTTTTATCAATAATTAAAAAAATTAATAAAATAATATATATTTTTAATTAAAACGATTTTTTTAAAAAAATAAAATTTATTTTTTAAAAATAATAATAATTTTTTAAAAAAATAATAATTTTTTTTTAAAAAAAAATGGTACTTTGCGGCGGATTTGTGTCATTTGCGGCGGATGTTGAGTATTTGCGGCGGATCTTTGCAGCGGATTTTAGCTTTTGCGGCGGATTGTTTGGTGTTTTTAAAAAAAAGGCGCGGTATTTTAATTTGAATATCCGCCGCAAAGTACCACCAATCCGCCGCAAAGCTCCGTAAATAAAAAACCCACGGATTTTAAATTTCAAAATCCGCCGCAAACCTCCATAATCCGCCGCAAAGCTCCGAAAAAAAAAACCCGCGGATATTGAATTTCAAAATCCGCCGCAAACCTCCAGAATCCGCCGCAAATCCCTTTTGACCGTTGGGCTGCATTTTTCTATATATATCCATTCCCCACTTGTCATTCTTCACACTTCTAACAATCCTCCCATTCTCTTCTTAAAATTTCTCTTTTACTCTCTCCCAAATTCTCTCCTTCTCTACTAAATCTGTTTTTGAAGTGTAGCGCTTCCTCCCTACGAATTGTCTTCTGCTCTTATTGGGAAATTTCTTCAAGGTATGTTTTTGATATGAGTTAATAGTTTTAGTTTTTAATTTTTTTTTAATATTCGTTTTTAAATTATTTTATAATAATATGAATTTGTTACTAATTGTGTTGTTTTTTGTTTAGGTATTGTTTGGGTTCCTCCTTTTTCCTCTCTGCTTGAGTTCAGGATAAGCTTCAAGCCAGAGCCTTCTCTTCACTACGGTTAGTTGTTAAAGTAATTAATAAAATATTACTTACTTCACTATTTTTAGTAAAATTTTGTTACAAATTTTGTTTGCAATAATAATACAAATTAATTTATATTGAAAAAACTTATTTATTAAGTTCACTTATAAATTTTATTAACATATATTGTCTTATAAAAATTGAAATTTAAAATTAAATTTGGAATTATTATTTATAATGTTTAAATTATTAGTATATAACATTATTAAAAAATTAATTCTATTGCTTGTAATTAATTGGTAGTTTATTGAAATATCAAAATAAAATGAGTAATATATAAATATATATATCAAAATATGAAGTAATTGATAGTTTATTTTATTTATATTGTAGTGTAGTATACGTATAGTTCTTGAAAATAGATCGTAGTTGGATGTATGATCGATTGTATCCTGGAAGAACTGGTGTAAAACGACGTTTTGTAGAAGGAGTAGAAGAGTTTATTTTTTGTGCTAAGTTCATTGATCATGAAGTATTTGGGCGACAAGGCGGTATTAGATGTCCGTGCTTGAAATGTTCATTTCGAGCTATAAAAAATGAACATGAAGTTAGACTTCATTTGTACAATAATGGGTTTAGGCCAAATTATTGGACATGGAGTCGTCACGGGGAAGGAGCGCCAGGGGTAGCTGCAGTTCCTGCGGTTAATGTTCCGGTTGAAGTAGTAGATCACACATCAAGTAGTTATCCAGTGACTACGACATCTGAAGGATGGGGAATACAACTGTTAGATGAGTTGGGTCTTAAGTCTCAATTTAATGTTGCTGAGTTGTGCATGGAATATATGACCAAAATGATGTTGGATGCAACCCCCATTAATAGAGGGAGTTTACCGCAAAGTTATGATGAAGCTAAAAGAGTAGTATCGAAGCTTGGCTTAAAATCTAAAAGGATTGATTGTTGTGTGTCTGGTTGCATGCTCTATTATAACAATGAGTTTGGCATAAATGATGGAGAGTTGTCGGAATGCAAGTTGTGTGGACAACCACGCTATCGTGTCAGTAGATCAGGGATGAGCAGAGGCAAACCGGTTCCACGAAAATCAATGTTCTATCTGCCTCTTATTCCAAGGCTACAGAGGATGTTTACTTCAATGGAGACCGCAGGTAAAATGACATGGCACCATCAAAATAGAAATAATTCTGGTGAATTACGTCACCCATCTGATGGTGAAGCTTGGAAGCATTTTGATCGTGTTCATCCAGATTTTGCCAGTGATCCACGCAATGTTCGGCTTGGTTTGTGCTCTGATGGTTTCACACCATATATTCAAGCCTCGGCAACACCGTATTCATGTTGGCCAGTTATTGTTACCCCATACAACATTCCTCCAGAAATGTGTATGTCCAAACCATACATGTTTTTAAATTCTATTATTCCAGGGCCAAGTAATCCAACAGCTGGTATTGACATCTATTTGCAACCTTTGATTGATGACCTAAAAAGGTTGTGGAATGGTGTTTTAACTTATGATGTGGCACGCAAACAAAATTTTGTGATGAGGGCGGCTTTGATGTGGACCATAAATGACTTCCCTGCCTATGGAATGTTGTCTGGATGGGGGACACATGGTAAGATGGCGTGTCCGATTTGCATGGTTGACACAAAGGCTTTTAGTCTTAAATACGGAGGAAAAGTTTCATGGTTTGACTCGCACCGTAGGTTCTTACCTATGGATCACCCATTTAGAAAGCAGAAATATGCGTTCATCAAGGGAAATGTTGAAACAGCTGGACCTCCTCGTCAGTTGACACCAGAGGAAGTTTGGAATAATGTTAGGGATATCCCTCCTGTGGAAGTCGTAGCCGGTGTTGTTTCTCGTCCAGATGGCTATGGACAATGGCACAATTGGACAAAAAAAAGTATTTTTTGGGAACTTCCCTATTGGAAAGATAATCTATTGAGACACAATCTCGATGTCATGCATATAGAGAAGAATTTTTTTGACAACATATTTAACACTGTCATGAACGTGAAAGGCAAAACGAAAGACAATGAGAAAGCTAGGAAGGATATAGATCATTTCTGTAGACGAAAGGATTTGTTGTTGGTTGAGCAAGGTACTAGGATTTTGAAACCCAAAGCCAATTATACTTTATCTACCGAACAAGCGAAAGCAGTTTATCAGTGGATAAAAGAGTTGAAAATGCCAGACGGTTATTCTTCCAATTTATCTAGATGTGCGGATGTGGATAATGGGAGGTTGCATGGGATGAAGAGTCATGATTGTCACGTATTCATGGAGTGCTTACTTCCTATCGCTTTTAGTTCGTTGCCAACACACGTTTTGAATCCGCTCATTGAAATAAGTCAATACTTTAAGAATTTGTGTTCTGCAACGCTAAAAGCTGATGATCTTTCAAAAATGGAACAAGACATCCCACTTATCTTATGCAAGTTGGAGAGAGTATTTCCACCTGGTTTCTTTGATTCTATGGAGCATCTACCGGTGCATCTCGCATATGAAGCTAAACTTGGCGGACCTGTCCAATACAGATGGATGTATCCGTTTGAAAGGTCAGCTAATTTTTAATTATAATATAATTAGAAACAAGTTTAAATTGAAATATATGACTATTATATTAATATCATATTCTCTAGGTTCATGGGTGATTCAAAAAGATCGGTGAAAAACAAAGCTAGAGTTGAAGGATCGATATGTTCTTCTTACCTACACTGTGAAACAACACATTTTTGTTCTCATTATTTCAAGAATCAGTTTGCTCCTGGAAGCAGTCGAAATGAAGTGGATACTGAATGGCGACATCCTTTGGCTTTGTCTGTCTTTTGTCTACCCGGTCGTCCATCTGGGAAGGAGTCAACTCACTGGCTAACAGATGAAGAGTTAAGTTCAGCACATGTTCATGTGTTGATAAACTGTACTGAGGTGCAACCATTTATTGAGTATGTTCCTCAACATTAACAATCGATCTTAATTAGTTAATATAGTAGACAAGTGTAACAATTAAATTATTTCTTTTTAGGGAGTTCTTGTCATCAGAGGCAGTACGTGAAGACCAATCTTCTGCTCATATTCATGCGCATTTTCCAATGTGGTTTAGTCAATATGTGTATTCCCTCCCGCCAAATCCTACCAACCAACACTTGAGGAACATATTGTTAGACTATAGTATAACCTTAGAGGGGGGGTGAATAAGGTTATGTGCAAAATATGAATTCTTTTCGGTTTTCAAAAACTTATGAAATGCTTTGTTTAAATCAAATGCGGAAACTGAGATTTAAACTTATATGATGTATACAAGCAGGCAGATCAAGCACAGTATGATATTAGAATAACTAGATTATTTATAGGCAGCTCAGTGATATTGAATATAGCAACAGACAGATCTACAGCAGTGATATGGATAATAACAGATCAGCACAATAATATAACAATAGACAGATCTGAGTAGTGATATTCAAAACAGATATAAACAAAACAATGAATATCACAGCTATATAACAATAACAAATATAGACAATAAAGTAAAGAGAGTAGGGATAGAGATACACCAGGAATTTAGCGAGGTTCGGGATAAAAGCCCTACGTCCTCGGCCTCAGGCTTTGCAACCTTTGAACTTTGCTGATAACCACTATATGAAGAATGTTTTACAAACAGGCAACTTCAAATAGCAAATCCCAATTCCCCCGAACTGAGAACCCGAGCACCTAGCTAAGGATTTCAACACCGCTTCAATCTCCTGATTGAACGACCCAAGAGCACCTCCCAGGATTTCACTACCGCTTCAATCTTCCCCGATTGAACGACCCAAGATCACCTCCCAGGATTTCAAACCAACTCAATCTCCTGATTGAGAGACCCAAGAAAACTTCCCAGGATTTCAAACCAACTCAATCTCCTGATTGAGAGACCCAAGAACAAATCCCAGGATTTCAGAGTGACCCCACAAATAGAGTAACGAATACAAACAGAGATCTATGATCCAATCACCTCAGATATAATGACAGTATAGTGACTAAGAGATGAGTGATATGGAAAATAGAAAATGATATGAAAGATGAAGCTCTATTTTCTCTCTTTCTCAGATTTAGAAGATGTATGTGAGAAGTAGAGAGGTTTAGAAAAATGTGGTGTGTGGTGTTATCGAAATGTGAATCGCACCCGCCTATTTATAGGCTTTAGAAAAATATAGGATTCATAAATGTGACTTAAGAATCGATTCATGAGTGATGTTAAAATATAGTATAATCGATTCTTTATTTCTAGAAAACATAGGAATCGATTCCTTGGCTTTTGGAAATATGTAGGAATCGATTTTCAGGACATCCTGAATAGGTAAGAATCGATTTCAATGTTTAGTTAAAGTAAGGAGGAATCGATTCATAGCCTATAGGATAGCTTGAAAATCGATTTCAAGGTGTTTTAAAAAAAAAGGAAATCGATTCTTGAGACATCCTAAATAGGTAAGAATCGATTTCATGTTTAGTTAAAGTAAGGAGGAATCGATTCTTGGCTTTGGCTTGAGTATATGTATGAATCGATTCTTTGTTTTAACATTGGATAGGGAAATCGATTTCAAGCTTTAAAATAGGATTAAGAAATCGATTTCATGATTTAGAAAATGATAGAAATCGATTTCTAGCTTTCCACAAAATTATTTTTAGGTTTAGGTGCCACCTTATGCATGCATGCAATTTTATAAAATATTTTTCAAAACTATTTTGATGCACCATGCATGTTTCGAAAAACTCATCTCTCAGCTACTAAAGATCATAGACCTTCAGTGATAGGACATTACACAGTGTCCTAAAGAAAGCGGATAAACAAATAGGTCTTGAACTGCTGAGGTGGCTTCTTCTCCAAGCTGCTCCATTTTAATCTTCCTGCTCTTTGCTTTATGTCCTGTACTTAATTCAATCTTGAACCATTAGTAGATAAGGTGTAATTTGTTATCATACAAAACAAAGAGTGTTTGCCCTTGGTTCAACAAACTCCCCCTTTTTGATGATAACAAATTACATTATGCATAGGGGGTTTGATAGTAATGGAACTTTTTCTAAAAGATCCCCCTAAGCATATGCATAATAAAATAAACAGTACATCAGCAGGATAGCAGCAATTATTTTCTCCCCTCACATATACCATGCATATATTCTCTCCCACATATAACATGCATAATATTCTCTCCCCCTTTGTTTTCATCAAAAAGGAGGGGGGGGTGAATACATACAACATAAGCACTTTATAAACTTGCATAATAAATAAGCAGCATTGCATAGCATATGATATATCAAAAACAGTAGTTCATGCTATGCTCCCCCTTACTTGGTGATCCCCCTTATTAATATTAGAATGCAAAGCTTAGAAAAAAGAGGGTGGACCATCACAGTTTAAAAAAGATATTTAGAGAAAATAGGATACCCAAGATAATATGCCATACTTGGTTCAAAAATATAGGTATCATATTTAACTTAAAAATATGTTGCATCAAAGATCCATCACAATAGAGAGAAGGAAAAAGACTTTGATGCACACAAAATTTTTTTATTTCACAGAAGTGATAAATTATTCTTAAGGTGAATAGAACTTTTCCAATCTAACCTTCACCGGTGATTTTTCCTCTATTGTTGATATTACTATTCACATGACTGCTGTTTCTGAGTATTAAGGATCTTTTTGCGTCTCCAGTCATGAACTTTGAGTCTCTGCTATCAAGGTATCAATCTGACCCCCATACCTTGTAGCACACCTGCACTAAGATCAAGTAGAAAATTTTGGTACCCATTTCTCTTTGGGTCCTTTGGGGTTAGTTATCAAGGGGTTTTTCACAATCCACCTTGGTTTCTTACAGGCAGGTATAAGGGTACCAAGCTCACATAATTTACGGATAGGGCATCTAGGTGAGCTATGGTTTCCCTTTTGACAGTAGGTGCATGAGAAAACAATGGGTTTAAAACTTGAAGTAGCAGCTACAAAAGTCATTTTCTTTTTCAAAATAGGGGAGGTGGAATTACCTTTGTACCCAATACCTCTCCTATCAACATATTCATGTTGGGAGTGAAGTAGCTTGGTCAAGGTCTTTTCACCAACCTCAAACTTTTTCAAAGATTCTTTCAAAAATTCATTTTCAACCTTGACTTTTTCAAAATTTTGTTTAAGCTCAAGAAATTCAAGGTTGAAAGGTTTTGTTTTATGTAGCTCATTCTTCAACTTAACTACCTCATTTTCTAGAGTCTCAATTTTGGTGAGCATGCTTTTGTTACTCTTTGCCAATTTCTTAGATTTTAACAAAAGAGTTTCATGTTCAAAATAAAGAGCATCAAAAGCCTCACTCAAATCGTGACTACTATACGCACCATCAGATAAATCATCATGTATAGAAGAATCAGAAAGACTAGAAGAGTTAAGGCTTATCTTAGATGAGTCATTTGCCATATGACAAACACCATTTGCAATTTGCTCTTCTTCGTCTGTGTCGCTATCAGTGCCAAGACAATCCCATATAGTAGCCTTAGGTGTTTCACATGCCGTGAGACAAATGGCATTTGCAACCTCCTCTTCTTCACTGTCAGTATAGTTGTTCCATGTAGCCTTCTTAGCTTTCTTGGATTTCTTTGAGTTATTTCTCTTTTCAAGTTTGTTGAATCTCATGAATTCTTCAAATAATTCAGTCATGTCTTCATCATCAGATTCTTCATCAGACTCAACCTCTTTCCTTGCTACCTTAGGTGTTTTAGCAGCAAGAGCAAGAGATTTTCTTTCTTTTACCATTTCTGCTTCTTGATCTTTGTTAGCAGCCAATACAACCTCAAAGGCTAGAAGTGACCCAATCAAGTCTTCTTGGGGCAGAGTGCCAATATCTTTGGCTTCAGTGATTGCACAAGTTTTTGGAAAGAACTCACCAGTCAGTGATGCAAGAACTTTCCCATTTATATCTTTTGTAGAATACCTCTTTCCCAGTGCCTTTAAGTTGTTTATAATCAGATTCAGTCTCTGGTGCATAGCTGCGACAGACTCACCTTCTTTCATTTTGAAGGCTTCATATTCAGAAGTGAGGATTCTGATTTTAGTATCCTTCACTTGGCTCGTACCTACATGAGTAGCTTGCAAGCAGTCCCAGATTTCCTTTGCTGTTTGACATCCTTTGACTCTACCATATTCTTCTTCACATAAGGATAAGTGAAGAATATTCATTGCTCTGGCATTTTGAGATATCTTATCCAACTCTGACTTTCTCAGCTCTTTCAGGTCAATGGTGTAGATATCCTTAACTGGCACTTCTTCTTCTTTGCCGGTAGCTTTACTTTTGATTTTCATTGGGATCAGTGGTCCATCTGCAATGATCCTCCATAAGGTGAAATCTATAGCCTGCACATGACATTTCATTCGACTACTCCAATAGTCATAGTTAGTCCCATCAAACAGGGGTGGCCTAAATAAAGACATCCCCTCTTTCAAAAAAGAACCCATAATCACAGATAGATAAATAAAACTTAAATTGCGAGATGTAAAGCTCTATATGCAATTTCTAGCTACTGATACCACTTGTTAGACTATAGTATAACCTTAGAGGGGGGGTGAATAAGGTTATGTGCAAAATATGAATTCTTTTCGGTTTTCAAAAACTTATGAAATGCTTTGTTTAAATCAAATGCGGAAACTGAGATTTAAACTTATATGATGTATACAAGCAGGCAGATCAAGCACAGTATGATATTAGAATAACTAGATTATTTATAGGCAGCTCAGTGATATTGAATATAGCAACAGACAGATCTACAGCAGTGATATGGATAATAACAGATCAGCACAATAATATAACAATAGACAGATCTGAGTAGTGATATTCAAAACAGATATAAACAAAACAATGAATATCACAGCTATATAACAATAACAAATATAGACAATAAAGTAAAGAGAGTAGGGATAGAGATACACCAGGAATTTAGCGAGGTTCGGGATAAAAGCCCTACGTCCTCGGCCTCAGGCTTTGCAACCTTTGGACTTTGCTGATAACCACTATATGAAGAATGTTTTACAAACAGGCAACTTCAAATAGCAAATCCCAATTCCCCCGAACTGAGAACCCGAGCACCTAGCTAAGGATTTCAACACCGCTTCAATCTCCTGATTGAACGACCCAAGAGCACCTCCCAGGATTTCACTACCGCTTCAATCTTCCCCGATTGAACGACCCAAGATCACCTCCCAGGATTTCAAACCAACTCAATCTCCTGATTGAGAGACCCAAGAAAACTTCCCAGGATTTCAAACCAACTCAATCTCCTGATTGAGAGACCCAAGAACAAATCCCAGGATTTCAGAGTGACCCCACAAATAGAGTAACGAATACAAACAGAGATCTATGATCCAATCACCTCAGATATAATGACAGTATAGTGACTAAGAGATGAGTGATATGGAAAATAGAAAATGATATGAAAGATGAAGCTCTATTTTCTCTCTTTCTCAGATTTAGAAGATGTATGTGAGAAGTAGAGAGGTTTAGAAAAATGTGGTGTGTGGTGTTATCGAAATGTGAATCGCACCCGCCTATTTATAGGCTTTAGAAAAATATAGGATTCATAAATGTGACTTAAGAATCGATTCATGAGTGATGTTAAAATATAGTATAATCGATTCTTTATTTCTAGAAAACATAGGAATCGATTCCTTGGCTTTTGGAAATATGTAGGAATCGATTTTCAGGACATCCTGAATAGGTAAGAATCGATTTCAATATTTAGTTAAAGTAAGGAGGAATCGATTCATAGCCTATAGGATAGCTTGAAAATCGATTTCAAGGTGTTTTAAAAAAAAAGGAAGTCGATTCTTGAGACATCCTAAATAGGTAAGAATCGATTTCATGTTTAGTTAAAGTAAGGAGGAATCGATTCTTGGCTTTGGCTTGAGTATATGTATGAATCGATTCTTTGTTTTAACATTGGATAGGGAAATCGATTTCAAGCTTTAAAATAGGATTAAGAAATCGATTTCATGATTTAGAAAATGATAGAAATCGATTAAGAAATAGGATTAAGAAATCGATTTCATGCCACCTTATGCATGCATGCAATTTTATAAAATATTTTTCAAAACTATTTTGATGCACCATGCATGTTTCGAAAAACTCATCTCTCAGCTACTAAAGATCATAGACCTTCAGTGATAGGACCTTACACAGTGTCCTAAAGAAAGCGGATAAACAAATAGGTCTTGAACTACTGAGGTGGCTTCTTCTCCAAGCTGCTCCATTTTAATCTTCCTGCTCTTTGCTTTATGTCCTGTACTTAATTCAATCTTGAACCATTAGTAGATAAGGTGTAATTTGTTATCATACAAAACAAAGAGTGTTTGCCCTTGGTTCAACACATATCAGACGGTCCTCGAAGATGTGTTAAAGAATGGCACACATACTTTGTCAATGGATACAAATTTCACACCAATGAATGGACAAAGGGCAGAGAGACAGTCAATAGTGGAGTGTGCATGAAGGGGGTCACTGGAGGAGGTGAAGATGATTTTTATGGTGTGGTTCAACACATATATGAACTTCAGTACCCCCATCTAGATTTTAGTCCAAAGGTAGTGGTTTTTTATTGTAATTGGTTTGATCCGTCTGCTCGAGGAACAAAGGTGAATCCAAAGTCAAATACAGTGGACATTAAAATGAATGGTAGATATCGACCGTATGATCCGTTCGTCATTGCACAAAATGTGAGACAAGTCTATTATGTCCCTTATCCATCAATTCGGACTGATAGGCGTGGTTGGTGTGTCGCAATTAAAACAAAACCAAGAGGTCGCATTGATCAGACAAATGATGACATGGTGGAAGATATGCCATATCAAATGGAAGAGATGTCTAATGTAAATGAAGTGATTCAAGTTGAACCCATTGTTCGTTTATGTGATGAGCCAAACACCGGCGATGAAGTTGTTGATGACGAAGATGCTGATGGTGATGATGCAACAGACCACATTGGTGTATCAAGAATTCACTCCTCCGATGATGATTGTAGTACCCAAATTTTGTCCTCCTTTCGCAAGTTTTTGTTTTGTTTTGGTTCAATTTTATTATTAGGCTATTTTGAGCTTTCATATTGAATTTGAGTCTAACTAAGCCCAACTTGTTATTGAAATCCAATCATCATTTTTGTTAAAAATTAAAAACCATTTTTTTTCTAAATTGGTATTGGGCCATTAGAACCCATAGTCTAAAAAAGAAAATAACCATTTCATTTTGGGTATTGCTTTTCCCACACCCCCTCCTACTCGAAACACACCCCATAAGGGTGTGAAAAGACCAAAAGGCCGGGCCAAACCTCTTTTTTTTCACGAATTTTCACCTGTTCGAACACGGGCATTCGAACAGGTTCGAATGACATCGTTCGAGTGTGTTAAATTTTGACTTCACACCCTTTTGGGCGTTTTTCACCTGTTCGCATGAGGTCATGCGAACCTGTTCGCATGACCTCGTTCGAACACATTCGAACGACATCGTTCGAGTGTGTTAAATTTTGACTTCACACCCTTTTGGGCGTTTTTAAACTGTTCGCATGAGGTCATGCGAACCTGTTCGAACAAGGTCGTTCGAACAGTCATAAAACACGTCCTCGCAGCGTCTCACGCGAGGTTTTTTTTGGAATAAAATTTGTTAAGGGGTGTGAAAGAGTAGGAGGGGGTGTGGGAAAAGCAAAACCCTTCATTTTTATTAAGGTCAGCCCATTTTGTTGAAAGCCCAATTTACTATGATATTAGCCAACTGGGAAACAAAATAAAAAAGAGGAAAAGGCAATAACATAAATAAAACAAGAGTCCTCATCAAAGAAGTCTATACTTTCGGCTCTGTCATTGGAAAGCCTGCAACTTCGACTTCCTTGCAACTTCGACTTCCTACCCTGTCAAGTGTCAACAAAGTGATATTTCCAGCCCCAACTTGCAATAGCAAGTCGACAATTTGCAATCTTTTTGGCTTTATGAATAGGAGTACAAAATTAAAAGTGGTGCATTTACAGTAAGAGAGTCAAGTTGTTTTCTCATTGTGTGTTATCTTCTCCCATTTTGGTCATAAAAACAGCTTTAACACCAAGCACCCATCCCCTGCACAAAAGCAAGCTTTCACATGCCATACACTACTCCACGTCATCCCTCTATACAAACCAAAAGCAAATCATCTCTCCCAAGTTGCAAATTTACTTCATCAACAAGTTTTGTAAGCAAGTTGATCTTGCTTTTTAACACTATAAATAGGATTGAATTCATTGAAAGAAAAAAAAAGGAAGCAACACTGAGAGCTGAAAATGAAGAAATATAGAGAGAGCATTAACATTCATTATACCCCCATATCAGATTCATAGGCACCATTTATCAAACACCAAAAGTACAAACCCGCAACCAGCAACCATTATCAACCCCCAACATCACATCCTCACATAAACCCAAGTGAAAGAATAAAAGGGAGAGTGTGAGACACAGAGAAATTAGAAAAAATAAGGTAGAGAACCTCCACACCTCGCACCACCGTGAGCCACCACCGGCAAACCAGAAACCACCACGAGCCAACACTACTCCACCCCCATCTCCGCCGTGAACCACTGTCGACACCCCCCTCTATTCACCTCTGTTCCTCTCTCCATCTATCTCGGTTTCACCTCCCTCTCCCTCTTCTTCTTTCCCTTTTCTTCTTTCTCTCCTTCTTTCTTTCTTTCCCTGTTTCTTTCCAGCACCTCCTTCCTTTTCCCTTCTTTCTCTGAGTACGTGTGAGTGTGTTGTGTTTAGATTAGGTAAAGTTTAGTTTATTTTTTTGTACATAGAAGCTTCTAGGTTTTGGGTCATGGCCTCTTTGAGTTTTTTGTTGGCCTTTTTTTTTTGTACCCCCATCAACTCCCATCTACCCCCATCAAATTGCTAAAACCCGAAAATACCCCTGCCCAACTTACAATTCGCTCGGATTTACCTTCATCTAAGGTAAATCCGCTTTGTTATTTTTAAAGTCGGATTTACCTCAGATGGGGGTAAATCCGATTTCAAAAATAACAAAGCGGATTTACCTTAGCTGAAGGTAAATCCGCTTTGTTATTTTGGAAATCGGATTTACCTGCTGGGCACATAAATCCGATTTCCCTAAAAAAAGAGAAAATCGGATTTATCCCACCTAAGGTAAATCCGATTTCCCTAAAAAAAGAAAATCGGATTTATCCCACCTAAGGTAAATCCGATTTTGTTATTAAAAAAAATTGTTTTTTATTTAATTTTTTAAAAAAGGTTATAAAATGCTACTAAAAATCCGTTAAACAGCCAAAACTAATCCAAAAATTATAAAAACACCACTAAAAATCTAATAAAACCAAAATAAGGTTATGCAAATTTTTTCAGATTTTTTGGAGATTATGAAAAATTAAAAAAATTAATATAAAATAGTAAACGATGGAATTTGGGATTTTGAGGTCCCCAGTCCTGAAAGAAGTCCCTTCTTGAGGAGTATTGATCCTTGATATTTTTCCGATTTAAAGAATGTGGTTTCATTACAATTTGAGTAGGTATTTGGTGGGGGTACAAAAAAAAAACGATGGAATTTGGTGGGGGTACAAAAAAAAAAACCCTTTTTTGTTTACTGTACTACTGCACTTTTTTGTTGTTGTTATCTCCTATTGGGTCCAGCCCATTTCTTTTAATCATGTTTTACTTAACTCATTTTTGCTCTAAACTCAAAATAAAATTTAAGTAGATGTACTTTTGTTTGTTCAAATCTTTTACTAAAATTTAGAATCATGTCCCAATTTCCTTTGTTTAAATCTTTTGCTCTAAGCTCAATAAACAAACATTTTCTACCCTAGAACTACGTAGCATTTGATTCTCTACTAAGAGATACGTAGGAGCAGGGTCACACCCCTGTCAAGCGCAAAAATAAACACTTTTCATCCTGTTTTTTTCTCTCTCTTCATTTTCTCACAAAACTGCAAAATAATAATAGGGGATTAAGTCGATCGTACGATCGGATTAGTTAGCGTTTTAGGATGAATGAACCGTACGGCTCAAGAGTCCTAAAATACCTATTCAATCAAATCACTTCATACACAAACCATTTTCCTCCAAAAATCTTATTTTTACAATAGGGGATTAAGTCGGCCGTACGACCGGGTTAGTCATCGTTTTAGGACAAATGAACTGTGGTCCTTCAGAGCCCCAGCGCTCCTTCAGATCCCTAGTGGTCCTTCAGAGCCCTAGCGCTCCTTCAGACCAACAATGGTCCATCAACTCAGATCACACAGTCCTAAAACCCCTATATTAAAAAACACCAACCAACAAACTTTTTCTATAAAGAACTACGTAGCTTTGATTTCTCCATCGCACCTGGAGATACGTAGGAGCGGGGCACATTCCCGTCAAGCACAAAAAACAAACATTTTTATTAATTCTTTTCATTCGTTTTCATAATAAAAGGGAAATAAATATTTTCAAAGTTAATCTAGTTTTGGCACATTTAATTAGAGGTAACCTTTTTCGAAAGGATGCTGTGGGGTGCTAATACCTTCCCCACGCATAATCGACTCCTGAACCCAAAATCTGGTTTTCAAGACCGTTTTATTTTCAAAGGGATTTTTCAGTGTTTTCCCTGATAATTAAACATTGATGGCGACTTCATTGAAAGCGAGAGATCCTCAGGATTTTTCGGTCGCTACAATGATGATTTTGAGAATGAATGGGATTCAAATTAGAATGAATGTAATTTATGTTTCAACAATTCTATTTTTAATGAAGATGTTATTTTTAATGAAGGATGTTATTTGTTTGAGAATGAATGGGATTCAAATTATTTATTTTAATGCATGAGTTTTGTATATGTTTATGTTAACCTTGTTTAGTATATGTTTGTTTTGTTTAAATGTATATGTTTAGCTAGATCTATACAGATATGGCATCTCATGATGACTCGGGATCCGATCATGACGGCGCATATGTTCCTCCTCCACCTCCCGATGCCGCCAGCACTAGCAGGCGGAAGACATCTACTCGCCTAGGGCGCCGTGTTCAGCTTACGCGTGTTGTTGTTACTACTGGCGAATATTTGCCACCACCTGTGTCTGAGGATGGTGCTAGTACTAGTACTGCAGGGGGGCCATCGATTCCTGTTGGTACTGAGGGCTTATCCCCGACACATGTTGATGCGGATGGGGTACGCACATTCATTGATGGGACTGATGTGATTAGGGTTACACCTGATGGGCGTATCATATTGCAGACTGTTGGCGATTCGTAAGTCTATATATATATATATATATATATATATATATATATATATATATATATATATATATATATATATATATATATATATATTATTATTTATTAATTTATTTTTGTTGCCATTTATATATAACTTATATTTGGTGTAACAAAATTCATCTTTTTTTAATGCAGTTTTATTCCTTCGAAGGCTTCAGCTGCCGCCATCACAAAAACAATCAAGGAGAATTTTACCAAGAGCTGGAAGAACTGGACGGAAGTTAGAAAAGATAAGGATGCAAATAAGAAGATGTTAAGATCATTTTTGGTAAGTTATTCGATTCTACGAAATAATTAATTTGGTGTATTATCTTTTATATTGACTTGATTAATTAATTAATTATTGCCTTATAATTAACAACATTATTGTAAATTTCTTAAATAGGAAAAATGTACATGGTATCCAGGGGAGCAAGCCGCAGTTGAGAGAGTGTTCCATAAGAGATGTTCTCATCGCTATTCTGAATTGATGCGGAGGGCGCGCAATACGGGTACGAAGCCATCTTATATGGGAGACTCAACTTGGGCTGAGTTTAATGAGTATTGGCAGAAAGATGAAGGATTTAAGAATTATTGTGAGAAAGCCAAGAAGAACCGTGCTTCTGAAAAAGGTGGCTGCACACACACGGGGGGGGAGTGTTAATACTGCAACGCATTACATACGTTTGGTAAATTTATTACTTAATTTATTACTTGATTAATTAATTAATTATTTATAATAATTAACTAGTCATTTTCAATATGTGTATTTAATTAATAATATATATTTATGTACATATATATATATATATATATATATATATATATATATATATATATATATATATAGGTGGAGAGGGAACAAAGGCCAATCACTTTGCCTGAGTTGCATTGCCACATGCATATGGTGGAGGAGACTGGTGAGTACGTTACAGATCGGGCGAGGCGTATTCAGGTAAAACTACTTTTACAATTATATATATTAATTAATGTTTATTATTTATATTAATAATTAGTTATTTAATTATTTGTTGGGTTATTTTTTTCAGGAGAGCTTCGAGGGTGAGATGGCTGAGTACCATCAGTCACAACAGAGCAGTGGGGCAGCTGTCGATCCAGTGGAGGAGGCTAGAGTAGCTCGTGATGTTTGGGAGAGAGCAGTTGGTCCCCAAAAGACTAATCGTCTGGTAGGATCAGGTGGTATTGGACCCAGGGGCGATTTTAGGGCCCAGCTAGCCCGGGCACGCGCCCGGGCTCAACTTCTACTTTGTTTGTAAAGCCCCCAACCCAATAGCTGATTTTTAGTCATAACCAGGGGCAAAAATAGTAAAACAGTGGATGTAAAATAAAAAAAGAATGGTCCAGCCCAATGTAAAAAAAAGTAAACCCAAAAACTAAATGAAACCCAAAAGCCCAATATATATAAAAAACTAAATAAAATAAACAAAGCAATTAAGCAAACACAACACATTCCTCTCTTTTCTCACGACAAACAGAACCCCACCCCCCCCCCCCCCAATTTCCTCTCTTCTCTCACGACACTCTCCCAGTCTCCCTCTCCTTTTCTTCTTCTTTTCACTTCAAGTAGTCCAATCCAAGCTTAAATCATTTACATTTGAGCTCTATTTTAAGGAAAACCAACTCATTCCTCTCTTTGGGTAGTATTTTGGAGTTAGGGTTTTTGCTCTAAAAAGAGGGAAAAGTACCCACACATTCAATGTTACTCTTTGAAGTTATTTGAGGTATATTCCTAATCCCTACTCTTTATTCCAAATAAATTATTGAGACATTAGTTTGTGTAGAATTGTTGATTCTTTTTTAGTTTGTGACTTGTGTAAATTATTGCGTTGGACTCTTTGAAGTTATTGAGACATTAGTTTGTGTAGAATTGTTGATTCTTTTTTAGTTTCCTTATATGTTATTTGTTTTTTACATAGTTTCTTTTTTTGGATCATAAAATTTGTTAGATGAGGAGGTTTTTGGTACCTAGAAGTTCTATTGAGATTGCGAATGTTGTGCAACCCGGAAGCCGAAGTAGAAGAAACGCCCCCTAATGAGGCCAATGAGTTTAATCCAAATGACATTGTGTGTGATCCAGGATGTAGGAAACAAATTGATGAGTATGCTCCGGAGATTCAAGACCAAGTGAGGAGGGCGTATATATTGAAGGGTCCAACGCAACCAAATTTGACAAATTTCCCTCGTACTCAATTTGGGAAGTATTCAAGAGCATTTTGTAGTTCATGGTATAAGAGTTATACATGGATTGAATACAGTGAGTCCAAGGATGCAGCTTATTGTTTCCATTGGTCTACAAACTCATTGAGTTGGCTTTGCTGTTGCCGGTGTCGACAGCATCCGTTGAAAGAGCTTTTTCAGCAATGAAGGTTATCAAGTCTAAATTACGCAACAAGATCAACGATGAGTGGTTCAATGACTTGATGATATGTTACACCGAGCGGGAGATATTCAAGTCACTTCAAGATGTTGATATTATGCGAACATTCACCCGAAAGAAGTCTCGGAAAGGGCATTTACCTCCTAATTTTATTTAGCACTCTATTGACAGGTTAGATTTCATCTCTCCTATTTAGCACACTTTATGATTATGTATATATTATGTCATATGTAAATTGGCAGGAAATTTTCTTGCCCAGGCTCTAGAAAAATCTTGGCTTCGCCACTGATTGGACCGGCTGCTTTTCGAACAAGCATTATTCCGAGTCTATCAGATTCACATTCTGGATCCTCGACTGGTCGCAATTATGTTCCCAATGCTGGTGAGTTGAATGAGGTTAGGCAATTGACGCAGCAACTGAGCGAGGCTCAGCGTCAGATTGCCGAGCGGCAGCAGCAAAGCGATCGGGAAATTCAGGCGATTCGGGATCGAAGTGATCGGGAAATTCAGGCGATTCGGGAGCAGGCTAGGGTAGCTGAGGAGCGCATGGAGGAGCGCTTTAAGTTCTTGCAGGATCAGATGGTGTCTCAGCACTCGAGGCCATCCTCATCAGCATCCTACCCGCCGCCGCCACAGCAGCATTACTACCAGCAGCAGTATGCACCCCAGTATCCCCCGCCGTATGCATCCCAATATCCCCCGCAGTATACACCGCAGTATGCGCCGCCATTCCAGCCATACCAGCAGCAACATCAGTCACCCCGCCAGCCATACCAGCAGCCCCAACATCAGTCACCCCTGATCCAGCCAAACCAGCAGTACCCCCAGCAGCGGTCACCCCCGCTGGACATTGATCTTAATGTCCAAATGTCATCGCTCAGTGCTTTACTTCAAGATGATACATATTATAATAATGTTGATGACATTGACCGGCAGGCACCCCAGTAGCTTTAGATTATTTTATTTTTTTGTCTGGATATTTTATTAATTGTCTGGATATTTTATTAATTGTATGGATATTTTTACTGCTTTTCCCAATTTTTATTTTTTTAAATTAAAAATTAATTAGTTATTGGATTTTATTTTTTTATCAATAATTAAAAAAATTAATAAAATAATATATATTTTTAATTAAAACGATATTTTTAAAAAAAGAAAATTTATTTTTTAAAAATAATAATAATTTTTTTTTTAAAAAAATGGTACTTTGCGGCGGATTTGTGTCGTTTGCGGCGGAATTTTAAATAAAACGTTTTTTTAAAAAAATTATATTCATTTTTTTTTAAATAAAACGGGTGTTTTGCGGCGGATAACGTGTACTTTGCGGCGAATAATTTGCGGCGGATATTGGGTACTTTCCGGCGGATATATTGCGTCAAAAATTTGTCCCATTTTCCGGCAGATTATCCGCCGCAAATTTGCGGTGGATTTTGCGGCGCCACTAAATCCGCCGCAACGCGTTTGCTTCGAGCTGGCTACCGGCGAAAAATTTCCGCCGCAAAGTCCAAATATCCGCCGCAAATTTGGCTTTTGCGGCGGATTTTGCCCGCCGCAAAGTCCAGCTTTTCTTGTAGTGAGTTATCCCGTGATTTTTTATATATCAGTGCAGTTATCTTGTAGTTTCAATTGATTATTTTAGTTGATTAGTATATTATAGTAGATAGTAAAAGTTAGATAGTAGATTATCAATAAGAAATATTTTTTTAAATATTAATTAGTAGTTTAAATAGTCATTAAGTCTTCTTGTTTTTTAGATAGTAGATTTGTAGTAGTAGTCTTCAAAAAATTTAATTATCAATGACAAATATTAATCTCGTGTTTTTTTATATATCAGTGCAATTATCCCGTGTTTTTTTATATATTAGTGCATTTATCTTGTAGTTTCAATTGACTAGTTGATTATAGTAGATAGTAAAAGATAGATAGTAGATTATCAATAAGAAATATTTGTGTTAAATATTAAAGAGTAGTTTAAATAGTCATTAAATCTTGTTTTTTAAATAGTAGGTTTTTAGTAGTCTTCAAAAAAATTAATTATCAATGACAAATATTAATCATGTGCTCTTTTTATATATCAGTGCAGTTACCCAGTGTTTTTTTATATATCATTGCAGTTATCTCGTAGTTTCAGTTGATTATTTTAGTTGATTAGTAAATTATAGTAGATAGTAAAAGATAGATAGTAGATTATCAATAAGAGGTGATAGTAGATTATCAATAAGAGTGTAAACAGATTTCGGACAGAAAAATTAAAATTTTAAGATGATAACTTTTTCCAAAAAGGTGAGCTTTTTTTTTAGTGTGACTCATTTACATTTTTATAGGTAATTTTAGTAGAGTTGTGTTTGTATAAATTTAGAACTTTAGTTAAAAAAACTAGAGTGAAGTGATAAGAGAAAGAGAAGAATTGTTCATGGGAAAAGTAAAAGGAGGAAAGAGAGTGTAAGAAGAAAAGTGAAAAGGAGGAAAAAGAGTGTAAGAAGAAAGAGAAAAAAAGAAAAAAGAGTGTAATAGAAAGAAAAATAAAGAAATAGATGGTAATGACATTTTTACCCTTAAATTAGATATGTGTCATGTTAATAAGAGAACCAAATTAGTAATTTCATAAGAGGTTTATTTGTATAAATTGATAGATATTAGATTATACGACTATTTTTTGGTCTCATTTATAAGAAAAATGAGTAAACCTTCAAATTGGTTCATTAACTATCATTCCCTCTCTAATCTAATCTCAAAATTATTTAAATCGATTAAAAAGTCCTTAACGTTTTCCTCTATCCATCAAGTTAGTGCCTTTGTTAATATTGCTCATATTCACATTGGGTTTGACTTAATTGTTTGGGGAAAATTTTAGGGACTCTTTAATCATTTAAAATAGTTTAGGGACTAAACTGGAGAGAATGTGATAGTTGAGGACCAATTTGAGAGTTTACTCTAAGAAAAAGTTACTTACTTCTCATGATTGATAATGTTTTAGCTTTATATAACTTTGTCCTAGAATTTGGATGTTTTATAAATACAATGCTAAATTAATTAATTTCTTCCAATTTTACCCCTACTAGCTTTTACTAGCCACCCAATACTCAAACAAATTATTCACTACTCATAAATAGAACTGCTCACTAAATATATTACTAATTTATTATTGTAATTCTAACACATTATTATTTTGAGGTATTTTTGGCTATATTTGGTTAATGTTTTCTTGTTTCACGTGCCAATGGCCAAAACATCAAAGAAAATATCGGACAAAGGGATATTGTAATTTTGAAGGTGCATTTATTGTTTAGATTATTTTTTACACTAATTTAAAAAATTTGTCTTTTACCCAAGAGCGCCTGGATGAAATGGTTTGAGTTTCTTCCAGTTTAACCAAGGTCTTGTGTTCAAATTCAGCCTTGAGAATGCAGCAGCGTTAAATCTCTCGAGGGAGAGCTCCGCCTCTCGTTGTGGTCCTACACGGACTCGGGGATTAGTCTCTACAGTTGCACGCAGAGGATACCTGATTTACAAAAAAAAAAGTTTGTTTTTTTTAATATATACTAGAAGTGTATTTAATGTTTCACACTTTTTTATGAGGATATATATGAAAAAACATTCAAAAAGTTAAACAACAAAACAGTTCATTGGTTTATATTTGACAGTTGATTTTAAAAAGTAAAAATAAGTTCCCGCGCATATTTTTCTTGAAAACGCGTGGCAGCAGTTTTGCACGACGATCGTCAAAACCGTCACAAAATGGCTGCCAACATAGAAAACCGTGACACACAATAACCACCGCAAACTAAGCTTACCGGAGGTCCAAACTGTCGCCGCTTGGTCTTAGAACCGCCGCAATTTGCAAAAGTTTGCTGTAGTGTCATAATAATCAATTGTGGCTTGTTTTCTTTCTTGATAGAATGCATTAAAAGAGAAATTTATTTTAGTTAACTCTGTGCTGATTCCTCTAATAAAATAATGTTTTGATTCGTCTATTAAAAAAATACGTGTTGATTTGAATTCTGCATTCCAATTCTGAGAGCAAGAATTGTGTTTGCTTTGATTACCTAGCATGGACATATTGCATGTTGTTATTGATTCTCAGTCTAACAATGGTCATACTTGCAGCTTTATTATTTGGTGAGACCATTGGAATTGTTGGTGTTGTTGCGCTTGAACCTGGTGTTTCAAGAGTTAAGACTTGTGTTACCTGAATAGCCATTGTTTTGGGGGTTAGATTTCCTTGGAGTTTGCTGGTATCTTTAATGGTTTGAAAAATGAGGTTCATGTACTCATAAGGTTTTACTGGATTCAATGAACAGGTAAGCAATCAAGGACAATACTAGCATTGAGTGACCAATATTCCATTACCTGTTTGAAAACCAATATGTTCCGAAATGAATACTTTTAGCATATAGTAGATTATCAATAAGAAATATTTGTGTTAAATATTAAAGAGTAGTTTAAATAGTCATTAAATTTTCTTGTTTTTTAGATAATAGGTTTTTAGTAGTCTTCAAAAAAATTAATTATCAATGACAAATATTAATCCTGTGTTTTTTTATATATCAGTGCAGTTACCCCGTGTTTTTTTTATATCTTTGCAGTTATCTCGTAGTTTCAATTGATTATTTTAGTTTATTAGTAAATTATAGTAGATAGTAAAGATAGATAGTAGATTATCAATAAGAGGTGATAGTAGATTATCAATAAGAGTGTAAACAGATTTCGGAGAGAAAAATTAAAATTGTAAGGAGATAACTTTTTCCAAAAAGGTGAGTTTTTTTTTAGTGTGACTCATTTACATTTTTATAGGTAATTTTAGTAGAGTTGTGTTTGTATAAATTTAGAAATTTAGTTAAAAAAACTAGAGTAAAGTAATAAGAGAAAGAGAAGAATTGTTCATGGGAAAAGTAAAAGTAAAGTAAAAAGAAAAAAGGAAGTAATAGAGTGTAAGATAAAAGTGAAAAAGGAGGAAAGAGAGTGTAAGAAGAAAGAGAAAAAAAAAGAATGTAATAAGAAGAAAAATAAAGAAATAGAGGGTAATGACATTTTTACCCTTAAATTAGATATGTGTTATGTTAATAAGAGAACCAAATTGGTAATTTCATAAGAGATTTTATTTGCATAAATAGATAGATATTAGATTATAAGAGTAGTTTTTGGTCTCATTTATAAGAAAAATGAATAAACCTTCAAATTGGTTCATTAACTATCATCCCCTCTCTAATCTAGTTTCAAAATTATTTAAATTGATTAAAAAGTCCTTAACGTTTTCCTCTATCCATCAAGTTAGTGCCTTTGTTAATATTGCTCATATTCACATTGGGTTTGACTTAATTGCTTGGGGAAAATTTTAGGGACTCTTTAATCATTTAAAATAGTTTAGGGACTAAACCGGAAAGAATGTGATAGTTGAGGACCAATTTGAGAGTTTACTCTAAGAAAAAGTTACTTGCTCCGTCTCATGATTGATAATGTTTTAGCTTTATATAACTTTGTCCTAGAATTTTGATGTTTTATAAATACAATGCTAAATTAATTAATTTCTTCCAATTTTATCCCTACCAGCTTTTACTAGCCACCCAATACTCAAACAAATTATTCACTACTCATAAATAGAACTGCTCACTAAATATATTACTAATTTATTATTGTAATTCTAACACATTATTATATATTTGGAGGTATTTTTGGCTATATTTGGTTAATGTTTTCTTGTTTCATGTGCCGATGGCCAAAACATCAAAGAAAATATCGGACAAAGGGATTGTAATTTTTAAGGTGCATTTATTGTTTAGATTATTTTTTACACTAATTTAAAAAGTTTGTCTTTTACCCAAGAGCGCCTGGATGAAATGGTTTGAGTTTCTTCCAGTTTAATCAAGGTCTTGTGTTCGAATTCAGCCTTGGGAATGCAGCAGCATTAAATCTCTCGAGGGAGAGCTCCGCCTCTCGTTGTGGTCATACACAGGTTCGAGGGATTAGTCTCTACAGTTGCGCGCAGAGAATACCTGATTTACAAAAAAAAATTGTTTTTTTAATATATACTAGAAGTGTATTTAATGTTTCACACTTTTTTATGAGGATATATATGAAAAAACATTCAAAAAGTTAAACAACATAATAGTTCATTGTTTTATATTTGACAGTTGATTTTAAAAAGTAAAAATAAGTTCTCGCACATTTTTTCTTGAAAACGCGTGGCAGCAGTTTTGCACGACGATCGTCAAAACCGTCACAAAATGGCTGCCAACGTAGAAAATCGCGGCACACAATAACCACCGCAAACTAAGCTTACCGGCGGTCTAAACTGTCGCCGCTTGGTCTTAGAACTGCCGCAATTTGCAAAAGTTTGCTGTACTGTCATAATAATCAATCAATATTTGGAAGTGTATTAGTCTGGGTATTTTTTTTTGACACATCAGTTTGGGTATTGGTGCATATAGATCAACCATAAATATCAAGAATATAGTTGGAAGTACCAAATTAATTTAGCTTTGAATGTATAAAACAACAATTGTTTTGCCACAAAACTAAAAGGCTAAAACATCAAATATTACGAAATAGATGAAATACAAGTAGAGAAATTTATTTGAGAAAACCTCATAAGTTTACAAGCTTTTGATGATGCTTATACTATTACGAAAATTGCACACTAGGCTATAAAAATTACTTCACAAGCTTCTTGATGGCTGGGCGGAGTTTACACATAGCCGTCAATGGAGTTAACTTAGACAAGGTGAATCCACTTTCCTCTCTCATATCAATCTCTTTATCATCAACTAATTTCCAATCAAAGCATTGAACCAATAATCCCAAAGTCAAGCTAATTGCACGCATAGCCAAAGCTCCTCCAGGACAAGCCCTTCTTCCCAACCCAAATGCAATTAATTTCTCAAGCTCTCCTTCTTTGTCAAATCTCTCAGGCTTGAAACTTGTTGCTTCACTCCAAACCTTAGGGTCTCTATGAATAGCCCAAGCATTAGTTAGTATTATAGTGTCTCGTGGAACTTTGTATCCTGCAATAATACACTCCTCTGAAGAAGAGTGTGGCAGTGACAATGGAGCAGGAGTATACAACCTAAGTGTCTCATAGACAATGTTTTTAAGGTAAGGAATTTTTGGAAGGTCAGACTCCTCCAACAAACGGTCTTGACCTATATGAGTATCCAATTCATCTCTTGTCTTTTTGAGTACCTCTGGGTTATTTAGTACACAAGATAATGCCCACTCTAAAGTTACAGCTGATGAATCAGTTCCAGCTAGAAGGATACCCTACATAGAATAATTTCAAGTTGATTAAATGAAGTCAGAAATATTAATGAAATTTCTATAGAGAGATAGATATTATACTCTCGTCCTTATTATAAGAAAAAGTTTTAGTTTTATATTTATTGAATAACCGATGTATTTGACCTAAATTATGGATTAGATACAACAGTTATTCAATAGCTATATTATAGATCAGATACATCATTTATTTAATGAATCCAAAACTGCAATTTTTTTATAATAAAAACCAAATTGTAATCATAATTAATAAAGAGAGCAATATATATATATATATATATATACACTATTAGAAAAAATAGAATTAGCGACTAAAAAAGAGGCGACAAAACTAAAATTTGTCTAAATTTAGTGACAGAATTAAAGACAAATTTTATATTTTTTTTCCTTTAAATTTTCGTCGCTAATTTAGTTTTCTAATGGAGGAATTAAAGTTTATTATTATATACCTGAACAAGACCTTTGATGATTTGATCGGTATAATACTCTGGTTGTGATTCTTGTAGACTTAGAAGATGATCTACCATAGTATTATCATGTTTCTTTTTGCTGCGATGTTCTTCAATGAGTCCTCTCAAAAAGGCATCATTTTTGTCACGAATTTTCACAAGTCTCTTCTCCAAATTTTCATAATCAACCAACCTCAATATCGGCAAGAAATCATTCTTGTTATTTGCCCCTGACAACTTCAACAAATCTGAAACCATTGCTCTAAATTGTGTGGCTTCTTCAACATCTGTCATGTCACAATCATCTCCATAATACCTCTTACCCGAGATCATTCTCATTATATTGTTGAATGTCATATCATAGAATTTAGAAGTGAGCTCAACTTCAACAAAATCCTCAGATGAGTCCGCCGCCAACTTCTGTACAAGTCTATGAATCTCATCGTTTCGGATTCCAGCGAAACTGTTGATGCGATTCGTTGAAAGGACATCGGTGGCAGTGATACGACGAAGGTTACGCCAGTGTTCACCATAGGAGGATGACCCTAAAGTGGTGTAGTTGTAGAAGATGTATTTTCCTGAGAGAAATTTAGGTCTATTTGCAAGAACAACATCATGTTTAGTGAAGCATTCTTGGAATATAGCTTGTGAAGAAACAATAACCACAAGACGTGATCCAAACCAAAGGGACATGATATCACCATATTTTTCAGAGA
Source organism: Astragalus membranaceus (assembly GCA_039519185.1). Lineage (NCBI taxonomy): Eukaryota > Viridiplantae > Streptophyta > Magnoliopsida > Fabales > Fabaceae > Astragalus > Astragalus membranaceus. The sequence continues at coordinate 157,586,047 of CM076850.1, read as the reverse complement.
GGCCTTTGAAGGTATGTTGAAGGGGGCGTTTGAGGTGGTGAAGGTTGCCAATTATGGGAAGAGAAGGAGGGCCAGGTGGGAGGTTTTTGAATTTTCTTGATTGGAATATAAGGTTGAAGATGAAAAATAGAGTAAGATAGAAGAGAGAGTAGTACAAAAAGGAAAGGATTTCCATGGTTTTGATAGGCTTGGAGTTGATGCTTGGGTGTTTGTCTTGGACTGCTTAACTGATTATTTATAGAAGTCGATAGAGTTTGTTCTAGCAGCCTCTAAAAGTCTAAATTATTATAGGCCGTGTATAAATATTAAATATATATCCTACTACCTCATTACACTTGACTTAATGTTTGCATGAGGCTTACTGATCAACCCACGTGAATGCACAAGGCGACTATCACTTATTTTAGAGTAATGCTATTTAGCCAAAGTTTTTTAGCTAAAAATAGACAAAAGCCACGTTACAACATCAATTAACCAAGTTTTTTAAGTCACTAACCAACCTACTTTTTCACAGTTTTCTAGGCCATTGACTAAAAACTGTGAAAAAGTAGGTTGGTTAATGGCTTAAAAAACTTGGTTAATTGATGTTGTAATGTGGTTTTTGTCTATTTTTGGCTGAAAAAATTTGGCTAAATAGCATTACTCCTTATTTTACTAAACAATTCATTACTAAAGGGTGATACATCTAAATTCTATTTTAATTAAAAAAAAACCTAAAAAAATCAAGTTGGTTAATGGCTTATAAAACTTGGTTAATTGGTGTTGTAATTTGGTTTTTGGCTATTTTTGGCTAAAACATTTTGGCTAAATAACATTACTCTACATCACCGCTCACCACACTCACCAGGATCCGCCACCAATTTTCAAATCGTTTACTGGTATATTGTCTAAAAAATTGTTCACCGGTATATTAAATGTTATAAGAATACCCCAATAACTCATGTAATCCCCAAAATACCCCTCAAAAATTTAAAACTTTCCGGAATTACCTCAAAAGAGGATAAATCCAAAAACCAATTTTTTAAGGTGATTCCGGAAAGTTTTAAACTAAAGGTTTTTGGAATTATCCTCTTTTGAAGTAATTTCGGAACATATTTTTTTAAAATATTTCCGGAATTACCCCAAACGACGTAACTCCGGAAGTCAAAAAATGTGCTCCGGATTTATGTGTTTTGGCGTAATTCCGGAAGTCAAAAAATGTGTTCTGAAATTATGTGTTCATTCACTACAAGAATATGGTGATTTACCTACTAGATATTTCCGAGGGATTTTTTTCGGTCGCTAATACGTTCGTTTCCGACGGATAATTTCATCGCTATGTGTTTAAGGTGTTTCTCGCTTAACTTTCCGACGGAATTGAAATCCCCGCTACTTTCCGACGGACATTTTCGTCGGAAACGCATAAATATCACTCGGAACCGTTTCTCACTTAAAACTAAACAAATAGATTCATCGACCCTCTCACTTTCACTCCATCACTTTCACTCTCACTTCTCACTTCTCACTCTAACCTTGACGTCGCCGGTCACAACCGTTCTCAGTCACCAAAACCCTCTCCACTCTCACCTTGACGTCGCCTGCGACCACCACTCTCACCTTCACGTCACCGGTCACAACCGTTCCTTCTTCTCCTCACTTCCATCCGTTCGCGTGTTCCGGCTCAAAACCCGGAACCCATCGTGCGACCCAACTCATAATCCAGGCATTCTACTTCTTCTTCTTCATCTATGGTAACTATTGTTCTTCTATTCTAGTTCTATTCTATTCTCAAGGTCAGATTTTTATTGTCTTTGAAAACCCTAAAGCCCTAAATTTCTCTAATTTTTCTATTATTCTTCATCTATGCAGTATTTTAAAATCTGATGAAATATGCTGAGTTTGATGGCAGAATTTTGTTTTACCTGCCATTTTGATATCTTGTTTCTCATGGTTTTGGTTTAAATGATTGTCAATTGAAATGGGAAATTCACTGAATCTAGGGTTGAGGGAAGTTATGGGGTGGGGGATTTTCGGTTCATTTGCAATGTTTTTTTGACTACTGGAAATGACATTTTTGTTTGGGTTTTTTGACTGTTTTGATTTTATACTATAGTAGTGGCTACAATTAGTCCAGCTCAATTTAAGCTTAGCAATGTTATGAAGATGAATTGTTTGAATGTATGTCTCTCAGGAACTTTTCCCTTTTTAGATTTTCTTGTTAACGAGTTTTTACTTTTTATATTTTCCCCCTAGTTGCAAGTTATAAGTTAGTATTTGATGTAGTCCAACTTTCTTTAACTATAATTTTAGTTGGTTACTTATGTGGGTTCAGTGTCAACAAGTTACATATTCTGTATATACTGCGTCTGAATCATATGGGTCATAATGCAAAAATCAAAGTATTGTAGAATTAAAAATCTCTCAAATTTAATGTTCAACTTGATTGTCATAGAATGCTTACTCCAACATTCAGATATTTGTGCATTTTCGATTTCACTTCCTTTTATCTTCGTACTGCCAATTTTTGATTTCCGCTGAAAGTACTTCATACTTATTTTTTCAGGTGTGCTCGATGGTTTGTTTTGGGGCCAACATCTAAGATAAGTGGTTGTTTGAAGCAAGTTAACTAAGTTAACTAACTAGATTGCCTCAGTTCATTTATTGTTAGAGGTAGTTATATAATTTTCCATTCATCATTGACTTGTATATATAAACTGATATGCAGCTAATCATTATTGTACAGATTCATTATTCAATGAAATGAATTTTCTCTGCATCAATTCCTTTCTATAAGTTCATAAACTGATCTAAGTTCTTATTTTCTATTCATAAACACTACTTCATAAACTGATTGGATGTCATCAGAATTTGTTGAAGCACGCATCAGAATTTTGAGTGATTATATGTCTATAAAGCTGTTTCATATCTTCTCTGTCAGCACGGTATATGTATTTAATATTTATATTATTATTTGAAACAACTACCATGTTTATTTGTTTATGTGATGATAATCTTTTGCTTTACTTAGTTCTCATTCTCAACTACTCTTTAGAAATTGAACTTCTATGTATCATTCTGATTCTGATGTATATGTACTTTATGAAATTAAATATCACTTTCATAATATGCTGTATTAATTATGAGTAGCAAAGTAAATAGTTTTTTATGAAGTGTTGCAGGATGATGCAGTTGTTGATTTTTCAATTTGGTCTTTTTCATGTGTGGTTTAAGTTTATTCAAACCTGATATTCTGATCTCTAATGTTTTTTGTGTTGAACAGAATCTGTTAGTTCTCCTTCTTGGTCCATCAGCTACTCTCACCTATTCTTGAGGTATCAGATTTCGTAACCCTCCCTTTCTGTGTCAGTTCTCCTTCCTGAATACTGTCAAAAGTTATGATATTCTTCGATTGCTAGTTTACTTGCATTTTGATAATGGATTCATTAAAAGTATGTTTGGAATGATTGAAAAATGAAATGGTTTATCATTGAATCAAGTGGGTAATGATACTTTACTATTTAGTATTTTTTTTTTGTATATACTTTACTCTGATAGATATTTTAATTAGCTTGTAATGTAACTTATACTTCAAATGCTGCTACTGCATAACCATACTTGATTCATTTGTTTAATTAATTGTAAAGGAATTTTTGCAATGCCTACTGATTCAAACTGCATCTATTATTGTTGTTTAATGTTGACTTCGACGTGCTCAAATTCTGGTGTTGAAGTTGGACTCATTTTTAGCCTAGCATCTATTATTTTTGTTCCTGTTACTATTACCTTCCCTGTGCTAAACTCTGTCACTGCTGTTTGTACTCCTCTCATTTGGAGTATTTTTCTTTTGAGTTGCTTAGCACAAGCCTCACAATGCATGTTCACATTAAGTTCCGCAGTAGATGGTCCACTAATTTGAGAATTTACCTTCTTCTGTTGATTTTAAGCTGATTGTTACATGTTTGTTTTATAAACAAGGTTGTTCCTCTTGTACATAATGGATCAATCTATGGTATACTTTTCTTGAAAGTTTGCTTGTTGATTAATGAAAAGATGCTTAAATTAATGCAACTCTATGGTTACTTATGTGGGTTCAGTGTCAACATGTTACATATTCTGTATATACCGCGTCTGAATCATATGGGTCATAATGCAAAAATCAAAGTATTGTAGAATTAAAAATCTCTCAAATTTAATGTTCAACTTGATTGTCATAGAATGCTTACTCCAACATTCAGATATTTGTGCATTTCGATTTCACTTCCTTTTTTACTCCCTATCTTCGTACTGCCAATTTTTGATAGGCTTCGAGTTGATGCTTGGCTGTTGGTCTTGGACTGCTTAACTGACTATTTATAGGAGTCGATAGAGTTTGTTCTAGCAGCCTCTAAATTATTAGGGGCAGTAATATTCGTGTGTAAAAAGATTATAGGCGGTGTATAAATATTAATTAAATATCCTACTACCTCATTACACTTGACTTAATGTTTGCATAAGGCTTACTAGTCAACCCACGTGTATGCAGACTCTTGCTATGCCCTACATCACCGCACGCCAATATTATTGTCTAAAAACTTGTTCACCGGTATATTAAATGGGGTTAAATATGTTTTTAGGCCCCATAAAATCGGCTCCTTCTAAGTTTAGTCTTTACATTAACGAAATAGGTGTTTTGGTCCTCATCTTATTTTGCCGTTTTTAATTTTAGTCCCTCGTGACTTTTAGTAGTGCTACAAAACTTTTAATAGCGCTTTTTTGATCTTTTATAAGCGCTATTAAAAGTTTTGAAGCGCTATTAAAAGTCATGAGGGACTAAAATTGAAAACGGAAAATTAAGATGAGGACCAAAACGCCTATTTCGGTAATGTAGAGACTAAACTTAGAAGGAGCCGATTTTGTAGGGACTAAAAACATATTTTACCCTATTAAATGTTATAAGAATAGTCGCATTAAATCGCTTGGGGGAGCTTTGCCGCCTATCGTAGTTTAATTCAGTTCAAGAGATTAATCTCTACAGTTACGCGTAGAAGATATCCAGTTTATATCAAAGATGTTATAAGACTAGTACAAAGAAGAGTTTAAATTGTAACCAGGTACTCAATAGCCTACCGCTATATCTCGTGAGCCTGTTGAAATAAAATTCTTTTTGTAAAATGGGAATTGATACAAAAGCTAAAGTGTCGAGGAGACCTTGAAATAGACAGACACATTTGAGGGGGTGTTTTTGAAGATTTTAGAAGTTTAAGGAATATCGTAATAGCTCCTCAAACATTTTTTAAAAAATACTATTTATCTTTTTTTTCACTTTTAACTTTTCTATTGTTTATAGTTAAATTTGTTCTTTTCTTTTTTATTAATGTTTTTTTCATTGGATAGTTTGGATTACGAATGTGTCTTTCGTTATGTAGTTGGTGTCTTTTGTTCCCTATAACTATTAGTGAAGGCACACTTGGAGAAGTTTTTGGCAAATACAGGTACTATTTTGATAACGCTTCACACATTTAAGTATGTATCGAATTTTATTAATTTTTTGTTATTTTCAAATGTTTATTTTTCTTCTTAGACGTCTCTTTGAGAGCATTACAGTATTATTTATAAAATGTCGTTTTCTTCTACCATATATCATTTTGTCGTAATTTAAGTGTGCGTGATATTTTATAAGTATTATATTACTCGTAAATGATTAATATAGTATTTAATCCTTAAGAAGTATTTTTTTTATGGTTTAATCTTTTAAATTTATTTATATTTTTTATTTTGTTTTTGTTTTTAATGCTTTATTGTTTCTTTATTTTTAAAGTCTGTTTGATGGTTGGGATAGGATATAGACAGAATATAATATGAAATGGGATAGAGATAGGATATGATAGAGATATGATAACTATCATATTATGTTTTTGATGTGCAACACATGATAAAATATAAAATAATATATATTATTCTCTTTTAGGTACAAACATAACATTTATTCTATTATATATTTTAGAAAGTTAATAAATAATGATATGATATATACTATATGTTAATGACAAAACTACCAATGTGACAACTATATCTCATTTATTGAAAATAAAATTAATTTCCTATTTTTATTCTTTATTATTAATTAATTTAATTAATCTAACTTTATCGTTTATTTTAGTTTTTTAAATTTCAGTAGATTTTTAATTTTTAAATTATACAAGAAGACCAAATTACTCTTATCATAAAATCATACTTTATTATTTTACTTAGGTACTAATATTTTTAATTTTTAATTTAACATCAATTTTTTTAATTTATACTTATTTTTAATAGATTTCATATTTTAATATTTTAAAAAAATATTTTTGAAGAGTAAATGAATAGATTGTTTTCTTATCATACCATGTTGGTTTCCAACCCAGCTCAAACTCAGAATTAAATTTTAACTAGAGAGATAAGATAGGATAAATTACTGGATTAAATTATCATATCATGTTAGTTCAAGAAAAACGTTAGACTAACACATGATATGATTGACTTATCATATCATGTCTCATTATCATAATCACCAAACGAGCTTATATGTTAAAATTTCCTTCATATGTTTTGCCTCGCTAAATACATTTATGATTTAAAGATGGTAAATAATTATTTACTTTCAAATGTCAACATGAAAACATCACATGTTATCGTATATATTCATTGCGCGGGTATGTAATCAGATTTATAAATCTACTACATGATTAATTTATTTTTTTTATTTTTGAGTCTTCACAAGAAAACACAACATGTTGTCGATATATTGGGAACATTTAAATATCAAACATGTCCTTGAAAAATCAAAATTTGTAGTGATTTTGTCTATATCAAAGTGCATTTGAAGTTTGTTTCTCGTCTAGCATACCGCTCTTTGGGTCAACGACGGAGCTAGGCATAACTATATGTTGTTCATATAATAATTCTGAGCGGTGTGTTAAATATTTACCCACAGACAAATTGTATTGTTATATGTTGTTCATAATGTACAGAAGCAATGACCGTGGATAAATGTCAAGTCCTTACTAATATTTACCAACATACGTTTAACATCTAGGAACAATTTTTGTCAATGTCGAAAAGTCAAATTTTTTATAGTTAAACATCATTATTCATTTAATTATTCACTTAATTAAAACTGGCGAGGGTTAGTACAAATTTGTTGAGTTACTTTTCATGAAATCCAATATTAATTAATAGTACATATATATTATATATATATATATATAATATATATAATAATATATATATATATATATATATATAGTTTCTATCATCGATATCATCATCATAGTGATAAAGATTCAAGCAGAGTCCAAGATTTTCCGGCAATACAAGGCACTAAGATTGAATTATATACCTTCAGAATGGTCCATCATATCTCACATATGCTTATAGCTATTTATTTATTTTTTGACAATCTTGGCACATATGCTTATACCTCTATTGTTAATGACATAATCGTCGTTGTACTTTGCATCCGCCTTTAATGATTATTTCAGTATCAAGATGTATAATATATACTTTTTTTTAGATGATTGTATAATATACATATATATCTTAGCACCGGTGGGTAACATCCACGTTATCATATCCTCCTTGTAGCAGATTGGAGTACTTTTGTATTTAGCTTATGGCTTTTATAGATATGTTTTAGCTAGCAACAATTTTTGTGAACTAGTCACGTCACAGAACATGAAAATGTATGGCAACTTATTTAAGTTATCTTATCCAGTTCTCTATCCTCCGATTTTTTTGAGTTACGAACCTCTCTCATTTTGTCAATTCAAAGCAGCTAGTTTAATTCCAACGCAATCTAATTAAGTAATGGATAAAACAATGTTTGACTGGAAAATTGATGTGTTTAATATTATACAAAGCTAAGCTTTCAATTGAATTGCCGTCAGCTAAGAAAATTCCTTCAATTATATAACAGCAGGAATCGTCGTGTGCTTTTTTATGTGAAGGCTCATTAGTTGGTTAGTATATAAGGTAGATGGTAGACTCATTTGTAATCATCTTCTTCTCATTATATTATCATTTTCAATATAATAGACTTTTAAGTATTTTCTCTCTAATTTTCATAAATGCCATGTTTTTCAACATGGTATCGGAGTAAGATTGTATACTCCATAAAATTGCTTTGCGCTAGAGGTTACTTTCATATTTTATTAGTTTCTTTTCCATTCAATCAAGAAAATAAATAGTCTTCTTCCCTTCGATTTCAGTTTGCGTTTCATTTGTGTTATCTTTTTCATTTCTGGATTTTCATTTCATTCCTTCTTGATTTTACGATTTTAATTCCTTTCTTGATTACACGATTCTACCTTTCCTTGATTTTGTGATTTCAGATTCTCTAAATCTCACGATTCCACCTCTCCTATGTAGCGATCTGCATTTCCTTTCCTCTCTTTGCGAATCATTTAATTTGTTTCTGTTCCTTTGATTTCCCTTCTGTGAATTGATCTTCGTTTCAGTTCAGTCGTATTTCAGTTCTCTGTTCAAAACCCAATTTCTTGTGATTTTCCCTTTTCTGAACCCTAGATTCTGTGTTGTTCATGTTGCTGGGCATTTGCACTGCCTTCACTTTTTCCTCGTATTTGCGATTTGCACTTTCGTTTCCTTTGGATCACTTTGAGTTTGATTTCCTTCTTTGGTTCTGTGCGACGCGTGACGGCACGACGGCGTGACCGCACGATGGCGTGACGGTGCGACGGCGTGCATTTCTTCATCATCCTGCACTTTCGGTGTAATTGTGTTTGGATCCTGCACGGTGCTTCGCTGGTGGCGTATAGCTTTGCAACTTGGCTGAAGTTGTTCGATGGTCTTGCTTTGTTGTTGGTGTTTCTGTCGATGGGATTTCTTGGAAATGTTGTGTGTTTCTAAGCTGATAGGTAGGCTTGAGCTGGCTGCAAATAGATTCCCAAATTTTCAACGAGGTTGAATTGGCTATTTCTTAGCAATGATGATGATCCTTTCGTTGCTGCCAACAAGCTATTCAAGTTTTGTTCATCAAGCTTAACAGTTCTTGATCGTGCTCCTGACACCAACTTATTCAAGATCCATCCTTTTATTACAATATATACAAGAGCTGTGTCAACTGATGCTGAAATGCTCACAAATGAAGAAACAAATAGAGGTGGGCCTCTTGTTGAGTATGAACGAAGAATTGCTGCATTATTGATGTACTGTTTTTGGAAGACTTCTGAAGCACATTGTCGTGGAGACTAAGCTAAGCCATTGTGGATTTGGGCCCTTCTATTTGGGCTCCTATTCTTATTATGTTTGGTGTCTATGGGTTGAATTGAATTCCCTTAGATTTTTGTGTGAGCAGTAATGCATGTTTGTAGGTTGGATTTTGATGATGGTTGTTGCCGCTGCTAGTTGAATTTGGCCTGAATGCTTATCACAAAATGTTTCTGCTTACTTTGGAGATCCGAATACCAATTCTCCTACTCTTGGAAGTTGCTAAATAGTGGCACTTGATTCCTATATCACATTTGTGCACATTCAGTGTTTGGTGATTTGCCTCTTTGTTGTTTTGTTGATGTTTAGCATTTAATTGGCTTGATTTCAGCTTCTATTATGGTGGTAAAGCATGATGCTTCTGCTATAAATGGTTAAGCATTAAATTGTTGTGCTTCTGCCAAATTGTAACACACCCCGATAAATTCTAACATGTAGAATCACCGAAATGCACTAAATGGCATACATCAGAGTAAACTTCCTGTTATTGAAATATTGAACACAACTAAAACTTTCGATAATACAACATAATCAAATGGTTCTCTGAACCTCATAAACTTCCTGAAAATGCTTAAGTTTCAAAACTTAAGACTTGTACATAATCCTGGTGTTCAATACTCAAAACATAAAGTAGCGGAAACGATTTTACAACATAAACAATGAAAGTCATACAATCAGAGACATAACTAAAATAAAAATACAAAGGGCTAAACAGGAAATCCAATTTCCAATAGTTCCA
>CM076850.1:157429055-157575586 GCA_039519185.1 Astragalus membranaceus | reverse complement strand
AAACCTGTAATCCTTAAACGAACTCTTTGATGAATCCGAGTTTGCACGTGGCTTTGAGGAGCACGCTTCCTGTTGGCCTTTTCGAGCGACCGGGGGGATCGTTATCAGCTCCGGAACTGATATACTGATCAATGCACGACGTCCACTGTATCTTAGGCTGATACAACTATTCCGTTGAACCTCACACGGGGCTGCGGTCCATCGCGTTGCTCGTACACGATGTGAGACCTGGGCAGAAGGGAGCGATGATCTCTGTGCTCCGATCCGCAATGCGCGCTTGAGCGCTCTCTTTTCTTTTCTCTCTTTCTTTTCTATTTCTCTCTTTTCTTTTTTCTTTCTGAACTCCCAACTTGGGGGAACATTTTCTGGAATCTGGGGGCGAGGGCTAACACCGAAGTGCTCACCCTCTCTTTGTACCTGTAGCTGAAAATGAACAAATGCATGCAATGCAAATGCCATGATTGCTGTTTTCTTTTTTCTTATGATGAATGATGAGTTTCTTATTTCCTTTGTCTATGTCGGATGAATGCATGATCTTCTACTGTTCCTATATGCTTGATGAATGCAATGATTTTCCTTTTCTTCTCTTGTCTGTACGCAATGCATGATTTTCTTTTTCTTTTGCTTATGAATGCATGATTTTCTACTGTTCTTATATGCTTGATGAATGCAATGATTTTCCTTTTCTTCTCTTGTCTGTACGCAATGCATGATTTTCTTTTTCTTTTGCTTATGTCTGATGAATGCATGATTTTCTCCTGTTCTTATATGTCTTTTTCTCTTTCTCTAGCTTCTCTTCTTTCTTTTTCTTTCTGTTGCTCTCTTGGCTCTTCTCTTTTCTCTCTTTTGGCTTCTCTTTTTGCTCTTTTAAGAATCATGGGTATGCGAATGCAAAGCTTTGGTATTTGATGACATGGAATGCTCATGTATTTTAATGACATGCAAAGGGAAACTCTTTTTTTTTTTTATGAAATGGGGATATTGCTGTAAAATGATGAATGACATGAAATGATGAATGACATGGGATGTTCTAGCTTTCTTTTCTTCTATGAGATGCCAGTATTGATGTGATGCAACTGTATTGCTTTGATGTTTGAATGCAAATGTATGCGGTGATTGATGCTTTGATGAATGAAATGCTCCTGTTCTAACTTCTGTTTGTTTCTTTTTGCTTCTTCTATGAAATGCAAACATTAATATGATGCAATGCTCTGATGCTTGATGCAATGATTCTTGTTCTTTTTCTTTTATGGAAATGCTAACGTTAATATGATGCATATGCACTGCTTTAATGTTTGATGAAAGGAATGCTTTGTGAAATGATGAATGACATGGAATGCTTTTGTGTTGCTTTTGTGGTTTCTTTTCTTTGTTTTCTTTTTGCTTTCTTTACTTTTTCTGTGAAATATCTGATGCAAAATGTAATGCTCTAGTGATGAACGACATGCAATGATTTTGTTCTTTTCTTTTTACGAAGTGCGAACATTAATATGATGCCAATGCAATGAAAAGATTTCTGCTTTTTCTGTGCAACTGACGTGGAACGTTTTTTTTCTTTTGCTATGTGATGAATGCACAAAATGTGAAGATGCAAATGTAATGCTTTGATGCATATGCTATAATGCCTAGATGCATGAGGTAAACATTTTTGTGATGATGAGATGCGAGAATTTGATTCAAACTCTGGTGTTCTCAAGGTTTTTATTTACAAATAACCTCACTTGTTTTCTCTTTCTTTCCACGATGACTGAATTTTAGATATCACGTAAACAACTTGTGTTCTCTCCTTTGAAGTATTATCTAGTAAGCATGCATAGGAGTGCAAATGTGAATGAATGAGTCAGTTAACTTGGAATTGGTTTAGGGCATGGACATTTATGGCAAGTGAAGGAATGACAGACATGGTTATTGCCGAAGCTTATGAGGGACCAAGAGATACAAGATTGCCCCAATTCAGGTCTTTGACGAGTGAATAACTTGCCCCTGTCTAGTGGTGACAACAACTAGGGGTGTAGAAGATGATGAATTGGGAACGCTTCGGCTCTTGGGATGAAAGCTGGAATGAAAGGGGGTTTGCTTCAACCCACAGAATTTGATGTTGCCCCAGTCATAACAAGGACAAAGCTGCCCTAATCAGAATGACAAGGTCTTGTTTAGGACAGTGAGTTGAGAGATTGCCCCGGTGAGGTTTTTATGGGAATGAATGAGGTGAAGGAATGGGAATGCACTTGCCCCACTTTGGAATGACATTGACAACTGAAGTGACATGGGATGGGCATTGAACAGATTTTCCCAAGACTAGGGTGTGTGGGTGGTGAAGAGAATGCCCCAACTTTTGGGTCTGAGTGGTATTCTCAGTGCAAATCTTTGGTTCTCTACTGATGTCTTGACTTTTGGTGCGAAAGAATCCTTACCTGGTGATCACTAAACCTTGTTTTAATGCATCTTGAATGTGTTTTGGAGTGCAAGTCCCTTTTTTTATTTTGTCAGCTTTCTTTTTTCTGACTGTTCGTTTTTGTTTCCTCAGTTCTCTTTTTTTCTGAGGGTTTATTCTTTCTTGATCAGCTTTCTTTTTTCTGATCGTTTGTTTTTCTTTTGAGCAAACACATTGTACATAGATAAGCTTGTTCGTCCTAAGATTAGAATTTGAGTGAACAAAAGCAACCGGTCGTTGATCGGAATGGACTTTTCGGGATTGTGGTGTTTTGTGGAGGAAGGAGGGTTAGGCTTAATGAAGTGTTTGAGGCTAATGGGAGGATGTGTTTCGTTCGGCGTTGATTGACGGTTAATGGTCTATGAGGAAGATGGTTATTGGGCTTGTTTGGGCTCTGTTAAAGCAAATGGTAGAATGACTAAGGGGTTTGATGTTGAGGTCAAAGGAAGTGTTTGAAGGTTTATGGAATCAGGTGTTGGAATGATGAAGTGTTTGAAGGTTTATTTAGACAAGGATTTCTTGTATTTTGTGGTAACATGTACCAACTCACCACTTACATTTCTTTTGTATTTTCTTTTGTTTTGGGATTTTCATTTTTGAATCCCCTTTTTTTGATTTTCTCTTTTCCTTTCTTTTTTTTTTTTCGACTCGGGTGAGCTGATAAAAAGTGATGCACTGTTTTTTTTTATTTGGGGTGATCCTTGTCTAGGGTGATTTATGGATTTTGGTTTTTCTTGGCTCAAGGTGGGTAGGAAAGGGACTTTCTGGGGTTTTTGAGGAGATGGCCAAACTTCATTTCAAATCTCGATTGCTTATTTCTATAAGACTTAACTTTAGAACAATAATTTATCTATCTTCATGTGTTTGCTCTTTTTTCCTTTTTTGTGCCCTAATTTTTGACTGGACCGCTCTTTGCGAGTTTTCAGTCCACCGAGCGCTCCTTTTTGCCTAGGCCGCCCTTTGCGGGTTTTCAACCTAGCGAGCTTGTTTTATTTTATTATTATTATTTTTTTTTGAGAGAGTTGCACTGAAGGAATATGATATTAATCAAGGGGAATTAATGATCACCGACTTGCCCCAGCATGGAGGACTTGAACCAAAAGTCAAATACGCACTGATGGGGAGAATATGCACTTTATGGGTGGACGGGGCGGGACTAGACTTGGACGGGAATGATGATAAATGAAGGAAATTGACTGACTCAAACAAGAGAGACTGCACGTGGCATGCATGCTTTACTAGAAGAACGCTTCACAGAGAATTAACATTGGTTAAAACATGATATGAAAACCCTTTTTTTGATGAACTGTTTCAGTCTTTTATCATGGAATGGATGAGATGTAATGTCTCTTTTTTTTTTTGAAGGAAATACAAATGAGCTATTGATGTGAAAAACTGAGTGCCTTGGAACACCTTGAGTTTGCAAATGAGTGAGGGTAAACGTTTCCAAGAAGGAAAGATTACTTTGCAAGAACATCTCGTCTCTCATCACAACATTTTTGTTGTATGCAATGCATGGATGAAAACATTATGATGTATACATGATGAAAATGAAATGTATGAAAGCATCTTCACTTGAAAAGTGTAATTATTCTAAATTTTTTTTCTTTTTGATGCTTTCTTTTTATGCAAGACGAAATATGAAATGCCAGTGGATCTTTGGATGATGAATGATGCAAGAATGATGCTTCTTCTCATAATGACTTTTATAGAGGCAAGACAAGATATGAAATGTCGATGCCCTCTTTTTCTTTTGAATGATGAAAGATGCAGGAATGATGCTTTTTTCTAAATGATGATTTTTTAGAGGCAAGACAAAGTATGAAATGCCAACGCCCCTTCCTTTTTTGAGAGATGCATGTATGGAGGAATGATGTACTAAAGTGATGAGGTTAATGAAATGGTGCATGAATGCTACATTTTGAATAAATTTGATGATGATTTTTATTCATGATTATGAATGAGATGCTTTTTTGTTTTCATTTTTTTTTTGTGCAATGAAATGCATGATACTCACAATGATTTTCTTTTTTGTTTTTAGTTTTGGAACATGATTTTGAAAATTATTTGGAGATGCAAATGATTTATTGGAAAAAGGTGCTTGACGGGGTATGGCCCGTTCCTACGTATCCCCATTGAGGAATCAAAGCTTACGTAGTTCTACTGTGTCTTTTTTTTTGAAATAATGCTTATGCTTGAATGCCTCGTCTTGGATGAACTTGACGAGGATTTTTTTGGATGATTATAAATGAAATGCTTATGCTATGCAGATGATAATTGTTTTTTGTTTTATCTTTATGTGATGAAAGGGAATGCAAGATGAATGGTTTTTTTTTTTAAAATTGGAATTTTATGCAATGCAAATGATGCAATGATGCAATGATGCCCCTTTTTTGTGTTTTTGCAGAAAGAGGATATTTACAGGTGGTAATTTGAAAATTTTCACACTATATGCCACCTCATATAGGCGTTTATTGAAAAGGAAAAGCATATCTTTTTTGATTTTCGAAAATTTTGAAGGAAACATTGATTGAACCGAATGCAACGATGCAACACACAATTTGGAAAGCCCTTGTGACCTAAAAGGGGGTAGAACCTACGATCTAAGGCACTTTAGGAATAATCTTCTCATGTAGCTCTATTCACACCCTCACAAGGGTTATCAGAGCCACAGTCCCTCTCATGAAAATCCCCGTAAATGCAGCAAACTGCTAGATACGAAGCATCATGAAAGAGCACAACTCTGATTGAAACTTTCGCGAGTAGCCAAACGGACAAAGGTCCTGATGGGCTCCCACTACTCGAATCCACTCATCCTATGGTATCCTAACAGACCTGGGTTATGGTCTCTTTCTCTAATCATGTAGCCTCAAGGTACAAGTGTGTGTGTGAAGGGCATTTCCTTAAAAACTACCCCACCTGCAATTGAAAATCCAGAACAGTCCAGACAATAGAAAGCAATAACATGTCGTCTACCCTAGGGTTCAATACCAATCAAATACAACTAATCTAGGGTGCCAACAATAATGCACTACTTACCTCAAGAAAGGGAGCAAAGAAGAAGGGGACATGACAAGAGAGGGGAAATATGCATGAATTTACCTTAAGAAAGGGAGCAAAGAAAAAAGGGGACATGATATGATTGGGGAAATGCATGAGGGAACTAGGAATATAAGCAAAGAAGTAACTATCTATTATTTTAAACAAAAGCAAGCATAGAAGAAGAATGCATATGGATACAACATGCTTATGAAAAAGAAGAAGAATAGAGGCAAAGCAAGATGTTCAAATCAATCACACAAACCACACACTTAATTAATTAGGCTTGACCCACTTTTGAAAGAAAATGTTTTTTTTAGTGTCCCCAGTGAAGTCGCCAGCTGTTGCGCCCGAAAAGGTCCCCGAAGGAGAACCTTCCTCGTTCACAACTTTTCCTTAGACAATGAAGCCGCCACCAATATTTATTAAGGAAAATATTAGGAAAACCTTTTTTGGAAAGCGATTGGTCTTGCGAAACTAGAGAATAGGGTTCTGGGGTCGGTTACGCGCAGGGAAGGTGTTAGCACCCCACACGTCCTCTCTACTGAGAGGGAACCTTTAATTAAATGTGTGGTTTTAGTGTGTTGACTTGAAAATATTTAATTTTGCCTCTCTACTTCTTATTGAAAAAAAAATCTTAATGAAAATCTTTATTTATTATGAAAAAGGGGGAAAAATGGTTTTTTAGAAAAAAACACGCTTGACGGGACAAGGCCCGCTCCTACGTATCTCCCGGTGCGATGGAGAACTCAAAGCTACGTAGTTCTTCTGTGTCTTTTTGAAAAGTTTTTGTTTTGGCTAAAGTGCTCCCGGGGTCCCTTATCTATATTTAAAGTAACGATTTGGTCCTTTATCTTTTTTTGTCCCAAATCAGTCCTTTATGTTTTAAATTTTTGACACATAAATCCTTTTCTGTCCCAAATCAGTCCTTTATGTTTCAAATTTTTAACACATAAATCCTTTTTTTTGACACATAAATCAGCACTGTTAACGGAAAAGGATTTATGTTTCAAAAATTTGAAAGATAAAGGACTTAATTGGGACAAAAAATACATAAAGGAGTAATTCGTTACTTTAAATAAAGATAAGGGACCCCGGGAGCACTTTAGCCTATTGTTTTTTATCCTTTTTTAGTGAGTTTTCGAAATAGGACGAGCATTTAGTGAATGATTAAACTAACCAAGGTTATGGGTAATCACCGCTAAGTACTCTTGAAAATGAGAGTCATTACCGCCAGTCAGACGAACAAAGGTTCTGATTGACTATTAGTAACAACCCGTTTTTTATTTGCCTTTTTGAAAGTGGTTTTCGAAAGAGATTGATTGACACGAACGATCAAACTAACAAAGGTTATGAGTGATCATCGCTTGTTGTTCTTTGGGGAAAAAGACATCGCCACCAATGGCTAGACGAACAAAGGTTCTGATTAACCACTAGCGACGATGGGTTGAAAATGATTTTAGAAAGGAAAAGGTTTTTGTTCTGAAAATGATCTTGGTTTGCGGAAGTGATTCTTTTTTGTTACGGAAATAACTCCTTTCTTTTCGTTATGCAAATGCTAAACTTTTTATGGTTGTGCTTGACGAGAATGTGACTCGCTCCTACGTATCCCAAATGGGAATCAAAGCGACGTAGTTCTAACGAGCCTTAAAAATGAAAGTCTTTTTGCTTTGAGGATTAAACTAACAATGGTTATGACGGACCACCGCTAATAACTTGTTTTTGATTCTTTGATACTTAGAAAAATGCTTTTTGAAATTGGATGCGTTCATGATAATCAAACCAACAAAGGTTGTGATGGATTATCACTAGTAGCTTGCTTTATGCTTACGAAAATTCTTTTGAAATTGAGGCTTTCATGACAATCAAACCAACAAAGGTCGTGATGGATTGCCACTAGTAACCGTTTTCGTGCCAGGTCGTTTTAGAAATGAAAACAATGAATGCAAGAAAGAATTGGTGGATTCAAGCATAACACAATCAGTGGAATCAAATCATTAAGCAACAATATTTGAATTCGCAAACAACAATCAAGCCTAAACTACACATATTAGATCACAACACATAGATAGGCAAGGAAGGAACTTGAATTGGGCATTAAGCAAAATACAAGAGTAGGCGAGATTGAACCTAAATGCACATCTAGTGGAAGATGCTAGGCGAGAACCATACTCAAATATTTCTACAAAACGCAAGGGAATCTAAATGCACATCTAGTGGAAGATGCAATGTAAGGAATGGACCTATCTAAGTATTGATGATATTCTATATGAGAGTAGACGATGACACTGTAAGCTCAAGCAAAAGAGTTGCCTCAATCATGATCATTGGCCAGCATAAGCAAGCAAATTATTTAGCGACCAAAGTATCAAAGAACGTTGAATCACTTTGGTCAATCCTCACACTTAAGATTAAGTGCACAAGTGCACAAGTGTGAATCACATTGCCAATCATCAACTTAAACAACTAAAGCTAAATAGAATCACATAGGGCAGTTTTGGCACGGATCACAATAATTAAATAATGACAAATGTAAAGACAGAAATACCTCTAATGAAGGTGGATCCTACAACTTGAAGAATGCAACCCCAACTAACTCTTAGCGAAAGGTCAGCTCCGACGGACCAACGGAACGAAGAGAGCACAAATAAAATATAGAAGAGTTTTTCTGAAAAGATGAGATCTGCGAAAATTGGTTTCTCTGATCTCGTGAAAAATGTGTGCTTTTCTCTGATCTCGTGAAAAATCTGTGTTTTTCTCTGATCTCGTGAAATCTGTCCGTGTTCGTCAAGAGTGGAGAATGAGACTCCTATTTATAGGCTTAGGAAAACGTAGATCTGATAAAATATTTAATGAAAGTGAAGAATCGATTCTGACATGAAGTTAAAAAGGTGAGGAATCGATTCTTATCATTTTAGAAGCCTCAAGAATCGATTCTTTGGATAGTTGAAATAGTGAGGAATCGATTCTTTACATTTTGGAAAACACGGGAGTCGATTCTTTGTTCTTTGGAAACAAGTAGGAATCGATTTTCAGGACCTCCTTTATAGGTGAAAATCGATTCTTCCCTTAGTTAAAACAATGAGGAATCGATTTTCAGGACCTCCTTTATAGGTGAAAATCGATTCTTCCCTTAGTCAAAACAATGAGGAATCGATTCATGGCCTATAGGATTGCTTTGAAATCGATTTCATAGTCTCTTGAAATAGAAGGAAATCGATTTTAACTTTGTCTTGAGAACATGTAGAAATCGATTTCATGCTTTAAACATATGATTAAGAAATCGATTCTTGGCCTTTAGAAAATACTATAAATCGACTCTTGCCCTTTGGTGCATAATAGAAATCGATTATATGCCTTTCCAAAAATTATTTTCATATCATGTCCTATTCAATTATGCATGCATGGGTTTTAAAAATATTTTCATGCAAAAATCATTTTTATGAAATCTTTTGTGAGTGATGACCAAAATGCCCTTTTTGACCCTAAAAACCCTAATTTCCCCAAAAAGTGCATTCTAACCCCAAAAATGATTTCAAAAACTTTGGAGCGGTTTCTAGGACCCAAAATGCATTTTTCGTGTGGAAAAGTAGGGTTTTGACCTAAGCCGGACAAAATTGGGGTATGACAGTATAGCTATACCGAATAATGCTAGGGCCTTAGCTTCGGATTCATGACTCCCCTCCACTAGCTTTGGACGCATTTTAAAAACGGTGACAGAATTCTGCGCACGGGTCGTACTCAAAAGTGCACAGGTCGTGCTTGACCAAAAATTTCAGCTTATAAGTATCAGCAGGGGACGCACGAGTCGTGCTCAAAAGCGCACGGGTTGTGCTCCTCTGACAGCATTGAATTTTTTCGTTTTCGTGTAATTTTCACTATTCCGATCGTTCCAAGGTTCGCCCAAAACCATTTTTAACACAACAACAGTATTCAATCACGTTGTTAACACTTCAAACAACCAACTTGTCATGAATTTCAACAATCAAACATCAATTTGCATCCAAATCAACTTGTGTTATAACATTCAAATAACACACATCATTGCATTAGTTTTCAACAAACTTTCTCAACATCAAACACAATTATGGCTTCCCAATAATCAAATCACAAATAATCAATGAACATTCATCCTAACACAACCATGAAGAACATCAAGCCAACAACCAACACATCAAACGAAAACTCAATTAATCGAAGAACTCACCTTGATTTTCGATTCCAACACACAAACATGCAAGAAATTTCTAGCTTGAAGCATCAACCATTCTCCTAAGCACTCAATTTCTCCACTTTCCCCAATTTGAAACCCTAACCCTTGATTCTTCAAAATGACCCAAAACTTTAGTGATTAAGCTTCCTAATCCACAACATAGCTTCTACGGATCACTAATCACTAAAAAAAGCTTATTTGTGAGGGACATTAGCGAGGGAATAACATTCCCGCGCTAAAACTGACATTAGCGAGGGAATTAGCGAGGGAATGTGATTCCCTCGCTAAAATTGACATTAGCGAGGGAATTAGCGAGGGACTAGTCCCTCGCTAATGGTTAGCGATGAAATTTTTGACATTAGCGACGGACCAGTCCCTCGCTAATTGGAGGCAGGAATTTGAAAAGTTTAGCACGAAAAACAAGGTGATTAGCGAGGGACCAGTCCCTCGCAAAGGGTAAATTTTATTTATTTTTACTTTAAATAACCACACACTCTCATTTCATCTTATCTCTTCTCTCACCTCTTCTCTCTTTCACTACGAATTCTCTCCACCTTCCAACACCACCACACCACCACCACCACCACCACCATGAACTCCTCTCCTCTTCCTCTCTCTCTCTCCCTCCTCTCTCTCTCCTATGAATTCCTCTTTTCTCACCTACACATTTCTTTACTCTTTTTCTCTTCTTCTCTCTACCTTCCACCACCACCACCTATCCTCCATCTCTCTTTCTCTCTCTCCCTCTCGCTCTCTCCCTCTCTCTCCCTCTCTCTCTCTCTCTCTCTCTCTCTCTCTCTCTCCTACGAAGTGAACCACAACCACCACCACCACCACATAGCTCCTCCCACCACCACCACCACCACTACCACGAAACCCTCTCTCTCCTACGAAGTGAACCACCACCACCACGAACTCCTCTCCTCTCTCTCCTACGAAGTGAACCACAACCACCACCACCACCCCCACATAGTTCCTCCCAACCACCACCACCACATTAATAAATATATAAAAACAGTTTAAAAAAATTTTAAACAACACATAAAACAAGCCATTCAAATTGGGACACGTGGCAGTCAGAATTGGGACGCGTGACAGTCAAAATTAGCGAGGGAACTGTCCCTCGCTAATTAGCGATGAGCGATTTAGCGAGGGAACCATTCCCTTGCTAGTTCCCGCGCAAATGGTGATTAGCGACGGATTTGAGACGTTTTGCGAGGGAAAAATCCATCGCTAATAATCAATTTTTTTGTAGTGAATTACCCTCCTAAGCTCCAACTTGATCAAAGCTTCACTTTCTCTCTCTAGGGTTCACAATTGGAGAGAGAGAGAGAGAGAGAGAGAGAGAGAGAGAGAGAGAGAGCTTGGTGATGAATTTCATGAAACTATGAGCATCCTTGGAAAGAGGAAGGTGAAATGATTCAATTGACACAAAACCTCTCACAAAACTCAAGCTTTTCTCTTGATTTCTCTTCCTCTCTCTCTCTCTCTCTCTCTCTCTCTCTATCTCTCTCTCTCTCTTCTCCATTTCTTTCTTTTCTTTCCTTTCTTCTCTTCTTTCGACCTCTTCTTTCTTTTCTCAACCCTCTCTTTTCTTTTCTTTTCTTTATTTAAAACAACTAAACATCAAGTGTGTGAGATGGGGGGGGGGGGGGTAATTGACCATTATACCCTTACTCAATCTTAAATTTCTAAACAAGCCCCCACCTAAATCCATATTTAATTTTAGAAGTCAATACACAATATACACAATGTCACACATATTAGTAACCTTGACCATAAATTATTAACTCACTTAACCACAATTAATCCAATTGCAATTAAGTTATTCATTAACCAACATAATTAAAATAACCAACTAAAATAATTGAAACAATTATTTTGGGGATGTTACAACTATCAATTAAATAAGAAGACTATAAAATTTAAAAAAGGACATTGAAATTGAACATCCATAGATAATAATAAGAAGAAAAAGTATAAAGAATGTTAATAACAGAATCCATATTCATCAAATGTAAATATAAAAATTAACACATGATTAGACAGAAAAGAAGACAACACAATTAGAAAGTGAAAAAAAATATGATGGGGGTTCTTTTGTAAATGTGACTAAAGTTCCAGTGAAACACTTGCGTAGTCTCTCAAAACCACCAATAAAATAGGAGCAACTATACAAAGTTGAAAGAAGATGATTGGGGTTTTTATTGTAAATGTGGCTGAAGTTCTCGCGGGAGTCAATGCTCCAACGCGGTATTTGAAACTATAGGAAAAATAAAAATATAAACATCAATTTAAGTATGCTTCTAATACCTGTTGCTTCAAAAAAAAATACCCGTTGGTGCAAAATGACCAAAATAAAGAAGACAATAAAAACAAAGAGTGAAACACGTGGGTATAATGTAGGGCTTGATGAACACCACAAATAAAATAGTTTTTCACGAGGAGAAAGTTGAAAGAATATGATGTGAGGTTATTTTGTAAAAATGGCCGAAGTTACCATGAATAAAAATTAAATTATAATTATAAACTAAATAAAAATATTATAAAATTAGAAAGGAAGATTAACAAAGACATTGAAATTGAACATTCATAGATAATAATAAGAAGAAAAAGTGTAAATAATTTTAATAACATAACTATATTCATCAAATGTAAATATAAAAACTAACCCCATAATTAGAAAGAAAAAAAGACAACATAATTAAAAAGTGAAATCCGTGAGTATCATGCAATGTTGGATGAAAACAACCAATAAAATAGAAGCAAGTATACAAATACGCAAATTTTGTTAGTGAATAATTGATTTGGTGGAAAAATCATTTATTTACGTATTTTGTCGTGAAGTCTATTTTATTTCTCCTAACTGATTATTGAGGAACGATTCCGAATCGTAAAATAATCCTTAAAATATGGAAAAGAAAAAATAGAAAAAATAGCTAAACTACCTCAAAACACACTGCTTAGCAGCACACTTTATGTATTTTATCACGAAATTTTTTTTCTTCGCCAAACCGGTTATTGAGAAACGAACTATGCGTATTTTAACAATTAATTTTTTCTAAACAGTAAAGTATACAAAAACACACTGCTTTGCATCTCACTTTACGTGTTTTATCATGAAATTAGTTTTTTTCACCTAACCGGTAATTGTGGAACTATCTTCTAATATCTAATATTTGAGCATCTAAAATTTAATCTAGACTCTACGCGTATATAAACAATTAGTTTTTTTTCTTCACGAAACCGATTATTGAAGACTGAACTACACGTATATAAACAATTAGATTTTTTTGAACTCTAAAATATCTTAAAACATACAACTCAAAAATGAAAAAAAAAAGTTTTTTGAAAAAAAAGGTAAAAGTTGCTTAAGTATGAAAAAGAAAAAAAAACTGAAAAATTGGCGCGCTTCAAGTGACAAGCAGCATTATATATAACTAGTGGGATGGCCCGTGCGATGCACAGGGTCAAAGTTTTAGGAACTGCTTAATAAAAATGAAAGAAAAATTCTAACAATTGTATAAACGTTATTTATTAAGTCAAATAAATATGTGCTATTACATTTTTCAATTTCCATATGGATAAGTTTCCTCACTTGTTGTAAAAAAAAAGCTTCCTCACTAAACAGAGAAAGTGTATTTAGTAACATATCAGATTAAAATATGCTCATTGGAAGTGAAAAGAAAATGAAGCAAAGGGGAAAGAGTAAAATCGAAAATAAAATTGGATTAATTCTTCTCTACTTGTTACATAGGTGGGAATTATAGTGTCATATTATCACTTGAAGAACAATTTGCTGGCGCCGTCCAATTAAACACTAAGCACATTCACATGAATGCTACTGTCTTGTTCCCTTGATGTGATGCATACCATGCTGTGAAAAATGTCTTCTGAAATAGATTTAAAACCACCAGAGCACAGTTTTGCTGCCAAGGTACGTTGAGGTTAATGCGGACTTTTTTTTGGGAGTATATAGACTTCATTCTTGGGTTCATATTCAACAACATTCAAAATTCTGGTTATAATTGATTATCAACACCACAAATAACAAAGAAAAGAAAGGAAAAAGAGTGACTAAATTTAGGTGGTTATTGTAGAGACAAAGTTCTTGATAAATTTTTTTTGATTTAAGCCATTACCTATTTGTACCAGCACCTTTTGTTGTCCCATTATTATGTATTTGTCTACTCCTAGGCTACTTTGATTAATGACATATTTGTACCAGCACCTTTTGTTGTCCCATTAGTGTGTATTTGTCTATCCTAGGCCACTTTGATTAATGGCATAGAGAGAGGATCATCATGCCAATTAATTTCATTGAGAATTACCTCATTAGAAGGTGGTTCTAGCTGCAAGCCTCCTTCCCTAATCTCATTTTATTAACTGGGATTACTTCATTCACTGTCACAAAATGGATTGCTACCAACAAAGGGCTGTCATAGAAGAATGAAAAAAGGTACTCATTAGCACAAGTTAATGCTATAAGTCAAACACTAAACTTGTACAATTAAATGAAACATACAAATTAAAAAATTATCATAATCACATGATCACAACAACACTTGGTACTTATCTAATAAAAAAAGTTACAATAAATTCAATAGTTTCTGGCTAGTATGTTTAATATCATCTTTGCAAAATCAAACATACAATCATTCATCTCCCGTAGTAACAACCAACTAATAATAAGTACAAATACACATGTTAGAGGAGGTGTCGAGTGGTAGCTTGAAGCAGGATTAGTGAAAAACAACTACATTAAACAAAATCTGTTAGCTAAGAAAATCTGACAACTCACGTTACATGTAAGAAAACTAATCCAAAAAGTCCAAAATAACATATGCTCAAAATGCAAAATAGCAGCTGCATAAAGATCAATCCT
Source organism: Astragalus membranaceus (assembly GCA_039519185.1). NCBI lineage: Eukaryota > Viridiplantae > Streptophyta > Magnoliopsida > Fabales > Fabaceae > Astragalus > Astragalus membranaceus. The sequence goes on along the minus strand of CM076850.1, from coordinate 157,561,015 downwards.
ACAAATGCAGAAAAATATTACAATTATAAAAGAATCATCATCTGAATCTCTTGTTTATCTATGGCTAGCATCACCATCCTCAAGTCACGTTGGTAACCGCCCATAAACCACTTTCCTATTCAATCGAAAAGAAATAGCCATAAATTAAGCAACAGAATTATACTACAATTACTAAAAGGCACCATGTTTAATAGCTAGCCCTCCAAACACAAATAATAGCAATACATACCATGAATGCACTTTGTCCCAAATAAAAAAGAGAGCATTGTTATATCAGTAGTAACAACCCAACCAACCTTATATTCAACACCGTAAAGTTTTGACTTGTCCAAATATTTGCAAAGCAATAGAATTTAGGGGGAAAAGCATCCATACTTGCCAAAGGTATAGTCTTAGTCCTATTGTGAGAATATGAGAAGTAGGATATAAAAACCAAACTACTTAGAAGCACATCGATACAGATTTGAAAGCTCCTTGATACTCATCCATTCTTACTTTTTTGCAGTTCATTGTTCATTGGAACCTTAACTACCTACAAATCTATCAAAGAAAAAGTAGGGGGAATAAGTATAAATCGATTTGGACAGCTTTAAACTATTGTAATATAAGCCCAATAATGTTTGTATGTTGCTCATAATAGACCGGGACTTTGCTATGCCCATTCTCCAATATTTCATTTATCAGTTCCCTAGTTAGTAATAGGTATTAAGTTATGAGTAAAATTTGTATAATATACAAAAGCAACTTTAATTAAAGAAACCCAAAAACAGGTTTCTGAGAATATGTAAGAACTTTGATTTCAGAATTCTTGAAGCTTTACAACCCTTTCTACTTAAAGAATTGGTTTGGCCAAACAAATGATTCACTGATTCAAATTTTCCACAGCTTAATCAAAAACAGAATAAATCAATCAACATACCAGTGAGTTGTGTGAAACAACCAGCCTTTTGGATGTCAGAATGACCATATCAGGCTTTCTGTAAGCAATTGTTTTTATTGCTGGAAGAGAATTCAGAACCTTCATCTTCTTTTCACTGTTCATAGCTTGATCTAACATGCCTTTGCTGGCTTTTAAAGCAACCTTCTTTGCCTGAGATTATGTCCATTTCTGTTCTGACTCAAAATCCTGCAAAACAAAAAGTATAGCAAGCAAAATCATGAGAGTAAAAATAATTGCCACATCTAATATTTTCGATGCTGGGGTGAAATACAGAGAGGGAGAGAGGAAAACTTAAGAAGGGAGGGATTAAAAATGAAGATGAGATGAGAGATTTAAAAATAGCTCTATTGCTTGCTTTCAACTGAGAATATGGAGGAAGAGATTTTGTTGCCCTTCTTCTCTTTGTTAGTTCCATCCTTGCTTTTCCGTTAAAATCGGTGTCAAATTACTCAAGAATTTGACAACTCACTACAAGGAAATCGCGTATTACCGGCGGATTTTTTCCGCCGGTACGTTTCCGGCGGAAATTTGGCATTTCCGGCGGATTTTTTCCGTCGGTAAATTTCCGGCGAAAAAATGTGAATTTCCGGCGGAATTTTACATTTCCGGCGGATTTGTTTAAAATGTAAAAAAACCTAAATTTTTTTAAAAATAAATCCGCCGGAAATTCAAAAAAATCCGCCGGAAATGTTCCGGTGACATTTCCGGCGGATTTATTTTAAACAAAAAATCTTTTTATTTATTTATTTTTTAGAAAACCGCCGGAAAATTCAAAAAAAAACCGCCGGAAATGTCGCCGGAACATTTCCGGCGGATTTTTTAAAATTTCCGGCGGTTTTCTAAAAAACCGGAAATTCAAAAAAACCGCCGGAAATTCAAAAAAATCCACCGGAAATGTTCCGGCGACATTTCCGACGGTTTTTTTTTGAATTTTCCGGCGGTTTTCTAAAAAAAAAAAAAAAATTTTTTTAAAAAACCGCCGGAAATTCAAAAAAATCCGCCGGAAATGTTCCGGCGACATTTCCGGCGGTTTTTTTTGAATTTTCCAACGGTTTTCTAAAAAATAAATAAATAAAAAGATTTTTTGTTTAAAATAAATCCGCCGGAAATGCAAAAAAATCCGCCGGAAATGTCACCGGAACATTTCCGGCGGATTTTTTTGAATTTCCGGCGGATTTATTTTTTAAAAATATAATAAAAAATTTGAAAAATCCGCCGGAACTGTTATAAATTCCGCCGGAAAGTTTTCAGCTTCCTATAAATAAAAGTTTCTCATACACTCTTCTCATTCTCTCATTTCACTCTTATTTCCTTCTCACTTTCTCCTACACCCTTCTACATTTCTCTCTTCTTATTCTTTCTCATTCACTCTTCTTCCTTCTCACTTCTTCTTCTTCTTTCTCATATCATTTTTCCATACTCTCTTTCATTCTTTTTTTTACACCATCTTCATTCTCATTTTTCCACTTATTCATTCTTCTTCCTTCTCACTTATTCTTATTTCTTCATTCTCATACTCTCATTCATTCTTTGTTTTACACAACTCTCTTTCATTTTTATTCATTCTAATTTTTCTTCCTTCTAATTACTTCTCCTTCTAATTTTTTTTCTATTACGTCTTATTTATTTAAATATAAAATTCGAAAAAAAAATTAATTTTTTTTAGTTTTTTTTTAAAATCCGCCGGAAATGTTCCGGTGACATTTCCGGTGGATTTATTTTAAATAAATTTTTTTTTTTTTTAAAAAAAAACCGCCGGAAATTAAAAAAAAACCGCCGGAAATGTCGCCGGAACATTTCCGGCGGTTTTTTTTGAATTTCCGGCGGTTTTTAAAAATAAAAAAATAAACTTTTTTTCTGCCGGAAATTCAAAAAATCCGCCGGAAATTACCGGCGGAAATTCCGCCGGAAACCGTTACCTACGAGCGTTTTACCGGCGGATTTCCGGCGGAAAAAATCCGTCGGAAACGTCACTTTTCCGGCGGATTTGGTGCATTTCCGGCGAATTTTTTCCGCCGGAAAAACGTGTTTTTCTTGTAGTGACTCAGTGGATTACTCATGCTATGCTACGCAATTCTCTAAATAATGAATAATACAGGCACAAAACATAACCAAATAAACTTACGTTGTTAGGCCTCACAACTTGGGCAAAACCAAAATAAGCTATTGGAGCATTCCCTGCAAATTTATTTGTTGAAAATGAAGATCAGGGAGGGATAAATAACAAACTAAACAGTAAATAATAACAAAACACACAATTATCTGCACAAACCGTAAGAGTGTAACACCATAGCATTAACATTACTAATTTTGATTAGATCCTACCAAAAGTTATAATGCAAGCCCTAATTGCAGTATATGCATCATAAATAAAACAAATGTATGACCTAATTTCAAGAATTGTCTGGACATGCAAGAGGGAAGGAATGTGACCTTTTCTCTGCAATTCTTTTCTCCTCTCCTGTTCATTCAATCTTTCATCTCCCCATGAAAAAAGAGAATATAAATAAGAATGTGACCTTTTATATAACTAAAACCATCTTATCGAAGAAATCTTAAAGAAAGGAAAGGAAAAATTCATGTGTGCTATATCAGGGCAAACTTATGGATCTTTTTACAAAGTAGGAAATTGGCATTATTATGAATTACAAAGTTCAAAAGAAAATATAAATATGTAGTAATCACACATCACAGAATAAATACATAGGAATTTGATAGATTGATATCACACAAAGAGTAGATTGATTTCACACAAGGAGTCTGTGCTAAAAATAAGTAACTTACATCATTACAAATTAGCTCTTCCTTTCCCATGACAGTCAAGCATGCATATAGAGAAGCTTGTCATAACTCTCGTTCACAAAGCTCCAAAGTAAATAGTAAATGGTGTTCAAACTTCAAAGCCTTTCTGTCATACGAAGTTGCAATATAAGGAAGAAAAAATCCCTACACTCATTCTTATATACAAAATACATTTCCTGTTAAGATAACATAGCAAATAAGTGGAGAGCTAAAAGTTGAAACTGACCAAGACGATTACTTTGTCCTTGTCACTTTGCGGAGAAGGAGGTTTGATTTCCACAAGGGACTCAATCTCCTGTAGTCGCAGTTGTGAAACCCCAATGATATTGTCCATATCAGCAACTGCAGTGCGATTCACTCGCTGCTGAAGCGAGTGTGGAGTAGCCAAATACCTCCGCATTTGGATTCCTCCCAACGATCTCTCCAAAACCAGCTCCCTTCTCACCTCAGCTTCCAACTCCAGCTCTCGCAACAACACGTCGCCGACCGCCGGCATTCCGAAAGTGTTAGTCGGCAAGCATGAAAAACCACTCGCACCTGATCATCAAACAAAAAAAGTCAAAATAATAAAAAGAAAACTCAGTTTCTTGCGAAACACATGGAGGTGAAAAAAATTGGGTTGTTTCTGACCTAGCCACCATCTCTGGCTAATGTACAAACTCAGTGCCGAAACTGTGATTAAAGCTGAAACTGTAATATGAGACTTCAACACACAGGCCAGTTAAACTCTCTGTGCTACCATTCTGATATACAAACTACACTATGCCATTAATGAAATAGGAGTATTATAAAAGCTTGAATTAAAGATCGACTCAGGCTTAGAGCCATTCATCCATACAAGGTCATCAAGGAATATAACTGGGAAAGAGAAGTGATTAAATCACTGTGAACCAAGTACCAACACAGTGTATTATCAGTAAATCTCATTGAAATAGTCTTTGCATTGAAGTAATTTGCATAATGCTTCAACTCCAGAATCCACTGGAAATGAATGTGCAATTTATCATCAATAGTGAATCAATATACACAATAAACCACTCATTCCAGTTTATATAAAAATCTCACATTCATATCAAAGGGAAATTCATTTTATACTCACATTAAACGGCAAGAACATCAAATTAATCATACAAAGACGAACATCAAATTAAGTATCATACAAAGACATCTAAGTGATTCGTTATCCAAGCCACCATTTAAAAAATGGAGCCGTACTATCTTGGTACACCATAGTATCGACCAATATAAATACACGAAGTTAATAATAGTCAGTAATAGTTTAAGTTATACATGTACTGGCTGCTCAAGATTTTGTCCAAGAAGATCATTCTAAGGATAGTGAACTTAAACTTGAACTTGGACCAAGTACAGATGCATGCACACAAAAAACCATCAAAACAAAGATATCAAACAACTCAATATTTAGTGCTTTGGAAGCTGACCATACGTAACTTTTGTGGGCTCCAAATAATGCAACTGATATGGATCAATTCAACAAAGTGCTTATGGACTTGGTGGACAGCTGGAGAAGTATGGATTATTATGAAACAAATGTATAGATCATTAAAATGTGTAAAGACCTTTCCAAGACATATTTTCACCATATTGCATCAAACATTCACCAACCGGACCGTGAAGATGATAACCAGTAGCAAATTAAACAGAAATTACACTTGAGAGACATCGACAACCAAAGATAGAGTGAATCTGCAGAAGAAAAGTGAATTCTTGATTCAACCAACTGCAAAAACAACAATTAGACCATGGCATTGCCTTCTCCTGCAACTTGCAGCAGATCATTACCTACAGGGATATCATAAGAAAGGAAATATTGATAACAAATTAAAAATACGCTACCACATAATATGTATCTAATCAAATCAACTTATGTTTGAGCATTCGTATTTTGGTTGACAAAGTCAGATATATACACTTAAAAAGGTAAGAACCACTTGATGACCACTACGGATCAACTACACCAATTTTTTCATGTGTGGGCTGATAAAACCACACAAAAAGAAATGTGATTAATAAGATATATAAAATAGCTTTCATGTTCAAAATAGAATTCAATGAAGTAACCAGAAAATAACTCCAAAGCAAAAGGAATTTTTTGAAGACGGAAAAACATGGGCAGTGGATTGCAATGACAATCCTAGAAGAGAGAATTATTGATAAGAGGAGACAAAGCAAATCCTTCCTAAAGAAGAGTAATGCAAGTAACTCTAGAGATGCAAGTGTGGCAATTAGATTATCAATTAATCATTGAAACCTTCAAAGAGCAATGGAAGTAACTATAAGCATAATAATATAATACAATAACGGAAATCTATATCATCTTCACCACCATACACACCCTCACCACAAATCCAGAACCAGCAAAGAAAATTTATATCATCATATTAAATTGGTTGGACTTGGAGGAGCAATTTGGATCCAACACCATTAACGAATAATTGCACGGCAAAGTAATAATAATTGAGACAGTTGTGCCTTTATCTCAAGAAAATGAATGTAGATTTTTAATGCTACAAAATAAGTTACTGTTGATCTTCATGAATGCAATTGTTTTCAAAGTTAACTTTTACCTGATAGAAGCTAAATACCACCAGCTGCATAAATATTTTAGCATTGAAGGAATTATAAACAAAAAATATAAATAAGTTGCAAGCATGGTCAGTCAAATCAAATAGTCAGATGAGGCATGGAAATGGAAAAAATTACAGACACAAACCAAGCAATCCAATCCTTGCAAATGAGCATCCAGCTATCCACTTAATTTGAGACCGGAAAGCATAAACCAGTTATAATAAGCTATCATTAGAAACGCGAAAGCATAAATCACCTTGAACAACCTATCATTAAAAAGTTGAAAGCATATTGCACCTTGAATGATCTATGATGTCAACTTCAACAGATGGCGAGTTCTGGAGTATGAAGTCCACAATTCTATCAGAGAGACCAACTTTCTCTATCAGCAAAAAAGGGTAAAATATTAGGAATAGGAACATTATTATTAAATATTACTTACTATATGAAATGGTTGAAATACAGAGACCAGCTTCTCTATCAGTAAAACAATTTACAGGCATAATTTACACTACAAACTACACTATATTTATAACAGGTGCTTCAAAAAAAATATTATAACAGGTAATGTCTTTAGATATGTTTATCAATTGTTGTTATGTAGCTCCAAACTACACTTAAACAATTTACAGGCATTATTATTATGTAGCTCCAATAAATGAAAAAGAGGAAAATCCTCATTCTACATTTCCATCCAGGATACCAAATGAATCTATCAATTACATAATATAACATGCATCATATATAACTCCTTCCCTTGCATTTTGTGAACATCAAAAGGATATCAGAACCCTAACCACCTTAATGATAAGTGCGCTAACCCTAACCACTGCATAGATCATTTTTGTTAGAAATCACATTCTTCTAGAAAAGACTACAATGATAAAGGGAAATTTTCTAACAAACTTACCTTAAGTTCACAAATTTAACTACAGAAAACCCAACCACCGTGCCACCACTGTCCGGTTTGGATCCAACCGAACTGGGTTCAGGTAACATCTCAGCTTCAAAACCTGCATCTTCAATTGCATTCTTAATGTCTTCATCCTATGGTTCACAAACACACCCCACTAAATCAGTAGCTAAACACTTTCACAAATCCAAGAACGAAGAATCAAGAACCTGCTAAAACAAAAACAAAAAAGACTAAAAGAGAGAAACTTCAAACCTTGACGATGTTTTGGTTGAAAACGACATCAGCTTTATTCTGGAGCAAGGCGACAGAGGCGTGGGTGACGCCGTCGACGGACTTTAGAGCCGCTTCGACGGAGTTAGAGCAAGCGGCGCAAGTCATGCCGGAGATTCTAACCTGCATCCGCTTCGTTCCGTCGTCAACGTCGTCTTTATCGTAGGAATCCAGAAGGCGTACACCCTCGAGATCGCCGGAGTCGTCGCAGCTACAGAAGAGGGAGTTACGGAAGAGGGAAGAGAAAGATGGATGGAATGATGAAATAGAAAGAGAGAGAAGAGGAAAGCTTCTGAGAGATGAAAGATGAGAGAATGGATAGCTGCAAAGTAGAGGAATGGAAAGATGGATGAGGTTGGACCAGGGAGGGAAATACGATGGGGTGGGGGGTAGGTGTGAGGGGGTAGTGGTGAGGGAACAGAGAAGGTGAAAGGGGAGAGGCATGGGAAAGAAAGAAAGGAGAAGGGTGCGAGAGAGGTGATGCCGTGGATGATGAGAGAATGGGAGACGTGTTGGGCATGCAAGGGAAAGGGATACACGTGGTGGACACATGGCAGTGATCAAGTGGCCAAAAAATTGGAGGGAAATGGAGGGTTTTTGGCGGGAGTGCTGACTTGGAGACTACACTGAATGTTTATTCTTTGATATATAATAAAGATAAAGATATATAATAAAGATAAAGATATATAAAGATGCAATGAAATAGTAATTGAATAAATTAGCAATATATAAAATTAACTGTAAAAACAATATGAAGAAATTACTATACTCCAGTTACAGAAAAAATAAAATAAACCTCTCTGACATGAGAAAAAGCGAAAATGGTAACAAAGTAAAAAACATAAATGTATATTTTGGATCTTATCTGTTAGAGGCGTTATGGCCTGGCGTTTTTTGATCGGGGCTCGAGCCTGTCACGAGCGTTTTCTCCCCTGTTTTCTATTTTAATTTTCACAATATATATATTTTTTCCAGTTGTTGTCCCCTTTTATCTTTTTTTTTTCTTTCAAAGATAATAGAAAAATATTTACAATAACTAGGAATTTGGATATATATATATATCAGCGTTTGTGGGTACTTGGTGTTGATGAAAAAAGAAGGAAGGCTCCGCAGTACAGCGCACAAAATCAGTGTTGAAAAATAGAAAAGAGAAAAAAAGCAGAGAAAGAAAGGAGAAAGTCACAATCAGAGAAAATATTTGGGTGTGTGAGACTGAGAGAAGAGAATGAAAAGGGAACAAGAACATCAACAAGAGCACGATGTGAGTGGTGATAGTTGGATGGGAACCGGGAAATCCGGCGTGTGTTGGGAAGATGATGGGGGTATGGACGAGCTTCTCGCGGTGGTGGGGTACAAGGTGAGGTCATCGGACATGGCGGAAGTTGCTCAGAAACTTGAACAACTTGAAGAAGCTATGGGCAATTTCCAAGACCAAGAAGGCACAAGCATCGCTCAACATCTCTCAAACGACACCGTTCATTACAATCCCTCAGATATCTCCAACTGGCTTCAAACCATGCTTTCCAATTTCGATCCCCAACCCGCACCACCTCCAGCTTCCTCTATTTCCTCATCTTCCGACAACGACCTCAACGCCATTCCCGGTAAAGCAATCTACGCCACAACAACAACAACAACCGACGGTCCAGATTCCCCTTCCCGGAAAAGAATCAAACGAACCAACTCAACAACCACCTCCGAGTCAACTCGCTCGGTGGTCGTGGTTGACACCCAACAAAATGGGATCCGTTTGGTTCACAGTTTGATGGCGTGTGCGGAGGCAGTTGAACAGAACAATCTGGGAGTCGCGGAGGCTCTGGTGAAACAGATCGGGTTTCTTGCTTTGTCACAAGAAGGTGCTATGAGGAAAGTTGCAACCTATTTCGCTGAAGGTCTCGCTCGGCGAATCTACGCCGTTTACCCAACGCAGCCGCAGCAATCGGTGTCGTTGGATTCACTTCAGATCCATTTCTATGAAACTTGTCCTTATCTCAAGTTCGCTCACTTCACCGCTAATCAAGCGATTCTTGAAGCATTTCAAGGTAAGACACGTGTCCACGTCATCGATTTCGCCATTAATCAAGGGATGCAGTGGCCTGCTCTTATGCAGGCTCTCGCCTTACGTCCCGGCGGTCCACCTGCTTTTCGTCTTACCGGAATCGGACCACCCGCCGCTGATAACTCCGACCACCTCCAACAGGTTGGTTGGAAACTTGCTCAGTTTGCTCAGACCATTCACGTTCAGTTTGAGTATCGTGGGTTCGTCGCCAATAGCCTCGCTGATCTCGATGCTTCAATGCTTGAACTCCGTGAAGATGAATCCGTCGCCGTTAACACCGTTTTCGAGCTTCACAAGCTTCTCGCTCGCCCTGGTGCACTTGATAAGGTTTTCTCTGTTATCCGGCAGATTCAGCCGGAGATCGTCACGGTGGTGGAGCAGGAGGCGAACCACAATGGCGTAGCTTTTTTGGACCGGTTCACTGAGTCGCTCCACTACTACTCGACGCTGTTTGATTCGCTGGAAGGGTCTACCGTTGATCCGCAGGACAAGGCCATGTCGGAGATATACTTAGGGAAGCAAATCTGCAACTTGGTGGCATGCGAGGGTACGGACCGAATCGAGCGTCACGAGACGCTGAACCAGTGGCAGAACCGGTTCGGTTCGGCTGGGTTTTCACCGGTTCATTTGGGATCTAACGCGTTCAAGCAAGCGAGCATGTTGTTGGCACTGTTTGCCGGTGGGGATGGGTATAAGGTGGAGGAGAACGACGGATCTCTTATGTTGGGTTGGCACACTAGGCCATTGATTGCTACTTCTGCCTGGCAACTAGCCTCCAACTCAGTGGTGGTTTCTCACTGAGTCAACTCGCCACAAACCGGTCGTTTTTGTCTCAAGAAAAAAAAAAGAAAAATTTAATTCATAACCACCCAAAAAGGAAAGGTGAAAAAAGAAAGGAACTTGTGGGGTTGAGTGGTCAGTGTGCAAATGTGCCGTGCTGAGCTGTGTTACCACTGATTGCCTGAGACCGAGACCCACCATTGTCCATTTTCCATCACCCTTTCTCTATGTTAATTTACCTTTTTTTGGCTTAGGACTTTTTCTCTTTCTTTTTTTTCCCTTATGGGTTGGGTTGGGTTGGAATCTCTTGTAATTTTCAGGGTAAGGGTTAATATGTATTTATTTCATGTTTTGGCATAATTAGCTTGGTGGTGGTAATAAATAGAATCTTTTCTTTTTAGTTGAAAAGAAATTTGAATTAACTTGCACCTATGATTTTGTTTGATGATTGAGATTGGTATGACTCATTGTCAAATTAAGAACATGGTAGCTTCTGTCTGGGCCATGGACCAGCTTTGACAGAACTGGTATGACAGTAAAGTTACCAAAATGGAGAATCAACGGCCAGCTGCCTTGCATTGTAGCACAGAATACAGATAAAGCAGAACCTTACCTTGTGAGGAATACGTTCAAGAGTTGTGTGATACAGCATCAAATTGGATGCAACTGTAACTGCAACACTTGAATGTGTGCATAATAACAATAACAATAACATTACTACTGCAATATATCAATCGTATCTTCTTTTATGTCAGAGCAAGCACAGTCCTCACTCTTCAGAAAGTGAACTAAAGAGATCACTATCACTTTAGTAGTGTCATGATCTTCCTTTCCTAGTGCTATTCCCTCTTCAAAAAGTTTTACTTTCAATGTTTATGGTTATTCCTACTTTAATTATTGAGATCCACATTTGGCTGGTTTCTTTTCCCTTTTCAAGTTTCACTTTCTTTTCTCTCACTTTTCTGCCAATATTTTTCTATGATCTGTTTTTCAGTTCATTGAACCTATCTGCCGGACCCATCTTGTGTAATTTGAATATTTTTTGTTATTAATAATCACTGAAAGTTATTCTAGTTGAAGCAAACTCTCATTCATGTTCATGCTCATGCAGATCAATGGTCAAAGCAAAAATCAATATCTCTATTGACTTGTACTTTTTATTAACTTGGTGATAACTTTGATTGTACCAACAAACCAGCAACAGAATTAATATTATTGGAGACATGGAGTTGGAGTCTCGAGTTCATGAGATCCTCTGGCAGAAGAAACCTGCCACGTTACCCTGATGCTCTCTTTTTCCCTAGCCTCTACCCCTCTCTATTTTTTAAGCATTTTTGTCTCAGTTTTAAACCTGAACACTGCAAGTGCAGGATGCATCTTCAATTTCCTATACTATATAGTTCATTAATCAACACAAATAAAATAATAAATGACCAGAGCAAACTTAGGTGTAACCTGTGTTAGTACTAGTATAAATTTGCGATATCTTGATATCTCCTCTGACTAGTAACGTGTTTGATCAGGCACTAATTTAATTGGAATAAATTAAATGGCACCAAGAGAATATTATTGGTTAATTCCTAAAAATGCTCTTAACCATCCAAATGTCTATTTCGCTGGCATTTCTTATAATACAAACTACAAACTGATTAGGGAATTCTTTTTTGGTGAGTGATGACAACCACAAAACTTAAAATGCAATCAGGCTGGCTACACATCCCTCCTTGCTCACAGGATGAGAAGGAACAATAATATGAACCCAAAGAAATTGCCTCATCAGCATAAAGGGGTCATAATCATTTCATTAGTGTTTTGCAGGCCAGTAGATGAGTCAATGAATGAAAGACGCATATGTAGCACTCAAACTCATTGTTTTCTACGTATTGGGCCATCTTCTTTTTAGTATAATGCACCATATACTATATAGTATTCACATGCCATCTTCTACTTGGTCTGGCCCCACACCCCTCACCCCACCAAAATTTTATTCTAATACCAACTTGCCCTCTCGAGTGATCTAAAGTTTTTGTGTGTACCTTATTAACATCACATCAGTTACCTATTTTAATTCTCCACTTGCTGCCCTTGCTTTAATTATCATTTCCACAACCTTTTCAACCAACAAGAAAGTAGATGAAGTCCCTTTCAGTTACATGTATAAACCATACTATTTTAAAGGAAAAAATATGAGGAGAAAGAAATATCTTGATAAAATATTTTTAACAATTATGAGTGATCGCTACTTATTGGATAGCCAAGTCAAACCAAAATTGCTGCATGCTATGTACCTATTAATAAGTTTTTCTAATATTAGCAACTTATGTTTGCTTCAAAATTTGGAGGACTCAAATTTGAGTTTGTAATAATTTGACAAATAAGAAGTATTTGACTTTCTATGTCGATCCGAGATTGATTTTAGTCCCAAAATCTTCTAAATAGAAGCTCCATTCTGTAGCTTTTACGATGGCTTGAAATTGATTCTAAGTGGCATTCATTCTAAAAATTATTGTAATGTAGTTTTATATTCATAATCAATTTTAACCCTAACAATTCAAACAAATGAATTGATAAAAACATTTTTTTTTTATAAATTATACAAAATCATGTTATGTTCAACTCACTTCTAAGTTAAATCAATTCACAAAATCAATTTACTTAAAATTTTATTTTTTTCACCGCAAAACCATACACACGCAACCTTCTACGAGTTAAACATATTTAATTACTCTCTTTTTCCCTTATTGAGAATATGTTTGGAAGTAGTAAATTACATATAAATTAGCTTATAGCGAATAAACTAACAATGTAAAGTTAAAGTGTTTGATAAAATTAATAGTTGAACTAATTTATAAACATAAAACGACATATTGAGAATCTTTAATTAATTTTTAAAAACGAGAGAAATTGCTCATTTATGGAGAATAATGAGAAATTTAATTGAATTAATACAGATAAAAATGAGAGAAAAATGAAACGTTGTATGTTATAAGCTCAAATGCTATTTTAAATAGTGTTTGAAAAAACACTATAAACTAATAAAAAATAATGTTAATGGTTATCAGTCACCCCTATTTTGTTTCTACAAACTTATTCAATGTTAGGTATCCACTGTACGTTAGCGGTTTGGTCTTTCCCAATAAAGGTTAGTATTCATTTTGTTTTTTTAATTTATCTTCCAACCAAATAGGAAAGTCATTAATTAATAGGAAAACTAATACTAAGACCTAACACCTAGGTTTCACATATATCATTAAGAAACCTTATCCCACCAAAAAAATATCATAAAAAACCCTTATAAGGGTCATGAAATAAAATATGTATTAAGCATTATTCTGTTTTGAGGTTCCAAACCATTGTAAAAAGTTTCCATTTGAATATGTTGACTCACAGTCATATGTATAATGTTGTTCAGTTTTAGAACCAAAATTGCTATGATTTGATTGTAATTCAGTAAATTGTCAGGGGAATTAGCGTAGATTTAGATTGATGTATTAGGTTTGAATTGTAAGCTATTTCCCTCATCCGTAGTGCCAACTGCAATGGAAGACCTTCAATTTGATGTGGCGTCAATTAGCGAACCAGACACTTGCCTAGTGGCGCAGCAGAGAAAAGAAGGAGAAGTTTCGGTCAATCTTCGCGTCGCGAAATAGCAGATTTTTAGCACCATCGCGACGCGATGGGGTCGGGTCGCGTCGCGACCGTTGACAGAAAGTGAGCGTTTTATGCGAAATTCTGAGAAAAATAAGGACACTTCGTCTTGGGCGCCGTGCAAGGGTTTGGAGCAGCTGGAGAGTGCGATTTTGGAGACTTCTCATCACTTGGGAACAAGGGTTTGAAGGTTCCAATGTCTTCCTTCTTGTGTAACACATTCTTTATCCTAGTTTCTACTTCCTTGATGATGTGTAACTAATCCTCTTAGATTAGGGGGAGATGAATCTCCCCAACCCTGTCTTGTGAATACTTTGTTATGGTTAATTTAGTTTATCACTTGCCTATGCCTCTATGTTTAATGCTTACAATTACATATGATAGTTGTATTGATTTAGGGTTTGTGATCACCATAAGGATATGGGTTGCATGCCTGATATGGGGTTTTAGGTCACACACTTGATGATCATAGGATTATGGAATTGAGTTTGTGAATTCATTAGTTCTAGGATTTTATGCTTTGCCTATTGTCGAATCACTTAAGGAATTAGGGTTTCGCAATTGGGTAAAAGGGGTTTTGAGGCAATGGAGTGTCCTTAACCTAAATTAGTGAATTGAATCTGGTATATTGGATAAATAACTTGAAATTAACTGAAGGTTCATGTGATAGGATAGGGGAGAGGATTCAATCCCTAATCGCTTTTCTTTGCTTGTGAAACAAACATTTTGTTTCGCGGTTACAAAAATTCCAATTTTATTCCAACTGTCACGTCTAAGAATTGATAACTTGGTTGTTGTTAACAACACGCAATCCCTGTGGATACGACCGGTTCTTACCGTTTTTACTATCACTTGCAACGTTTCGGTACACTTGCCGAAATTCTAACAGAATAATGACAGGTAATCCATGATGGGGACATTTTCTTAAAAGTTCTTTCCATCTTTCCCATGCTTCAAACAATGATTCAAATTCATTTTGTCAAAAAGATGTAATATCATTTCTCATTCTGGCATTTTTAATGGGTGGAAAGTATTCTGCCAAATTTTTTTCAGCCATTTCCTTCCAAGAATGGATAGAGTTAGGCTCTAAAGAGTTTAACCAAGCCTTAGCTTTATCCTTCAAGGAATAAGGAAATAGCTTCAATCTAAAAGCATCTTCACTAATTAACACCAGGAATGATAAAGTTACTACATACTTCTAAAAATTGTTTTAAATGCAAGTGGGGATCCTGTTGCATTAAAAACACACTTAGAGCAAGTGTACTCTTTCGCAGAAGTAGTATAAAAGATTATCGTATCCACAAGGATTAATTAACAAGTACCAAACTAGTCAAGATTATATATTCTTTAGACGAACCAATAATAGAGTTGTAATGTAAACTAAATA
The DNA here is from genome assembly GCA_039519185.1 of Astragalus membranaceus. Taxonomy (NCBI): domain Eukaryota; kingdom Viridiplantae; phylum Streptophyta; class Magnoliopsida; order Fabales; family Fabaceae; genus Astragalus; species Astragalus membranaceus. The sequence goes on along the minus strand of CM076850.1, from coordinate 157,545,624 downwards.
AAAATAATGAAATAACAAATAGTAAAATGCAATATTGAATCAATGGAGAGAGACCTAGGGTCACGGTTTCACTTGCAAGCTTCGATTCCCTTATGTCTAATTCTACCCGAATTCCTTTATTTTATTTAATTACCAATCCCTTTACTAAAACTATTAATCCGTTTGGTCATTCGTGATTAATATTCTTTTTCCTAAATTAACCATTGTTTGGTCATGCAAGAATTTAAATTCAAGAAAAGCATAAAGAGCAAAAAGGTTGAATGATTGGAAGACTAAATTAAGGTTTGGTCATGCAATAATTATAGCCCCAATTATCCTATAGATCCACCAACTAATTGCAGTACAGCCGCTGGTCAATTAATTGGTTATGAACATGCAAAGGGTAGCTAATCATAATTATGTGATAAAACAATCGAACAATATTTATTGAAATAAAAATTAGAATTCAAATATTAAAGTGGAACATAAAAAGGTTTCTAAACTTGCAAGATCCACCTAAGACTCTAAAAAGGTTTCTAAACACGCAACCTTCTACGAGTTAAACATATTTAATTACCCTCTTTTTCCCTTATTGAGAATATGTTTGGAAGTAGTAAATAACATATAAATTAGCTTATAGCGAATAAACTAACAATGTAAAGTTAAAGTGTTTGATAAAATTAACAGTTGAACTAATTTTGTTCTGTACCTAGCAGTATTTTGGTAGGCTGCTGTTGGTAGGTCTCTTGCTGCCCTGGCAGGAGGTCAGCGAGCGCCCGGGGGGTACCTGCAAAGCCACTCCGACGCTCAAGTCAGTATGAGAATAAGCTAGTGAATTTGCAAGGGAAGAGTGTGTACCGTATAAATGGCTATGCGAGACGGTATTTATAGGAAATCGATGCTCGTTGTGGATCGTCGGATCAGTGGAGGCGATCTGAACCCTCCAAGCATATTGGGCTTGTATGTTGTGGATATGGACCGAATCGGTTGGGCTGATCCATATCCAATTGATAAATGCACCCCCTGGTTTTGCTAATGGACCTCTTGGTCTAGTCCAGAACAGTTGCCCCCCAAGCCGAGATTACTCGGGAGGATGGTCTTGGCTTGAAGCATTTTCATTGGTCTACCGGATGTGTGAAGTCGCGCGGGACACTGCCTTTGTCACAACCGTGTTTTATCATTTTCACTCTCAAGAGTAAAAGAGAGAATAAAATTTCTTTGCCGTAATGCGTTACTCTGTTTGTCTCGTCGGGTCGTACAAGATCACTTCGTTGCGATCGTGACTCACACCTCTCTTGGTGTAATCCTTGTGCCAGGCACCAAGCTAGGGTGACATATCCTGATATTGGCGCCCTCCTGGGCGCCTAGTGCGGTGGTGTTGAGATATCCCGACGTTGGGGCCCTCCTGGGCGCCTTGTGTCATTGTGTTGAGACATCTTGATGTTGGCGCCCTCGTGGGTGCCTTGCTAGCCGCTCGTTCGTTCCTGAGGGTAGGTGCCCTCCTGGGCGCCTCTGGTGTTGTTCCCTGCGTGCGTGTTGTGGATGGTGCCCTCGTGGGCGCCTTGTCATGTTGTCTTGGCTGCCGCCTCTTGGAGCAGGATCTGGCGCCCTCATGGGCGCCATGGGCGCCTTGTTGCATCTGGAGCAGGATCTGGCGCCTTCATGGGCGCCTTGTTGCGTCTGGAGCAGGATCTGGTGCCCTCATGGGCGCCTTGTTGCGTTTGGCGCAGGATCTGGCGCCCTCATGGGCGCCTTGTGCCAGGACTCCTGATGTTCGCGCCCTCATGTGAAACATGTTTTGGCGCCCTCTTGGGCACCTTGGTGCCTTCCTTGATGTGCTTGATGCCACCCTGCGAAACATGTTTTGGGGCCCTCTAGGGCGCATTGGGGCCAGCCTGGATGTGCTTGGCGCCATCCTGCGAAACATCATTTGGCGCCCTCTAGGGCGCCTTGGTGCCTTCCTGGATGTGCTTGGTGCCATCCTGCGAAAAATGTTTTGGGGCCCTCTAGGGCGCCTGGGTGCTGGCCGGGATGCGCTTGGTGCCATCCTGCAGAACATGTTTTGGCGCCCTCTAGGGCGCCTATACGCTGGGTGTCTCCTCGTGGAGCAGATTTTACGAGACAAGGTTTTGTGCCCTCATGGGTGCCTATACGTCGGGTGTCTCCTCGTGGAGCAGATTTTGCGAGACAAGGTTTGGTGCCCTCATGGATGCCTATACGTCGGGTGTCTCCTCGTGGAGCAGATTTTGAGAGATAAGGTTTTGGTGCCCTCATGGGTGCCTTAGGCGCCTATACGCCGGGTGTCTCCTCGTGGAGCAGATTTTGGGAGACAAGGTTTGGTGCCCTCATGGGTGCCTTGTGCGCCTTGTTACACAGTGCTGTCTGCCCCATTGCGAAGGACATGCTTCCAGACCACCTCCTACCAGGCGCCCTCCTGCCAGCGCCCTCATGGGCGCTGCCTGCTTCTTTATTGGCGCCCTGCCAGGCGCCCTCATGGGCGCTGGCTGCATCCTTGCCAGGCGCCCTCATGGGCGCTGGTTCCCTCCTTGCCAGGCGACCTCATGGGCGCTGGATTGTGTGGACATGTTCTTGGCACTCTGCTTTTTTGTTGCTCATCCTGTCTCTTAGTCTACTTTTCTTCTTGATGAAATTTCAGGGCTTGCTTGGTGCCGAGGGGAATTGTTTCTTCCGTCCTCACCATTATTTTTTGACATCTCCATGATCTTTTAATTTGATCAAGAGGTTCTGACCGGGAGGCTTGTCACATACCGACTCAATGGGGTTGACTTCGACGTCATTGCCCCCTGATTTTTTATGTTTCATTTTGAAACATCCTTGCTTACTTTTTGTCAGGCTTGTTTCTTATACTTATAACTGGCACGCGTAAGATGGCCTTGGGCGCTAGTCATCGCCTTGCGCATCTGAATGTATGATCTCATATCGCCTCATGGCAATGGGCTGTGTTTTGAAGTTGGCGCCTTCGTGGGCGCCTTGTGCCATGCCTCCTGATATGGACGGCCTCCTGGGCATCTTGTGTCAAGGTGCAAAGTCCTGATGTTCGCACCCTCTTAGGCGCCTTCCTGGACTCAGGCGCAGGTCATTGCCTTGCACGTCTGTATGTATGATCTCATACCCGCTTCTTTGTTCACGTGCTTGTGCACTATTTTATTTTCTTTCATGCTCATGCACTCACATGCTCCTGCATCTTTTAATATTGCGAGTCAGGGTTTGGTGCCCTCACGGGTGCCTTATGCGCCTTGTTGCACAGTGATGACTGCCCCCTTGCGAAGGATTTCCTTCCAGACCACCTTCTGTCAGGCGCCCTCCTGCCAGGCGCCCTCATGGGCACTGCCTGCTTTTTCATTGGTGCCCTGCCAGGCGCCTTCATGGGCACTGGCTGCTCTTCACTTGGCGCCCCGCCAGGCGCCCTCATCGGCGCTGGCTGCTTTTCACTTGGCGCCCTGCCAGGCGCCCTCATGGGAGCTGGCTGCCTTCACTTGGCGCCTGGGCGCTGGCTGCTTCTACTTGGCGCCCTGCCAGGCGCCCTCATGGGCGCTGGCTGTTCACTTGGCGCCCTGCCAGGCACCCTCATGGGCACTGGCTGCTTTCACTTGGCGCCCTCATGGGCGCTGGCTGTTTTCTTATTCTGGAGGCAGTTTGTCAGAGGGGTCTGAACCTAACTTTCCCATCAGAGGTTGCGATATATCGCTTCGTGCCCCGTGGCAAAGTCAACTCCGGGGGCAGTTTATCAGAGCTCGGTCTGAATTTAACTCGCCCATCAGAGGTTGCGATATATCGCTTCGTACCCCGTGGCAAAGTCAACTCCGGGGGCAGTTTATCAGAGCTCGGTCTGAATTTAACTCACCCATCAGAGGTTGCGACACGATTAAAGTCGCTTTTCACCTCGCGGGACTCTAGGGGTAGTTTATCAGAACTCGGTCTGAATTTAACTAGCCCATCAGAGGTTGCGACACGATTAAAGTCGCTTCTCACCTCGTGGGGCTCTGGGGGCAGTTTATCAGAACTCGGTCTGAATTTAACTCGCCCATCAGAGGTTGCGACACGATTAAAGTCGCTTCTCACCTCGTGGGACTCTGGGGGCAGTTTATCAGAACTCGGTCTGAATTTAACTCCCGTCAGAGGTTGTGACACGTTTAAAGTCGCTTCGCGCCTCGTGGCAAAGTTAACACCTCGTGGTGACTCTGGGGGCAGTTTATTAGAATCGATTTGAATTTAACTCGCCCATCAGAGGTTGCAACACGTTTAAAGTCGCATCACGGCTCGTGGCAAAGTTCGATATCGACCTGCGTTGGTCGGGGGATTTCCTCGATGGCGATCCCTGGTGGTGCCTCTGGTGGATATTGACCTGGTTCCACCGTTGCTCCCCAAGTCGAGATTATCCTAGGGGTTGGTCTTGACTTGACGTTGTCGTTTAGGATGCCCTCGTAGGTTAGGTTGCCCTTATGGCTCGTGTCGTCGTCGGGTCTGCTAATTTTGTCAGAGGGTCACAGCAATTATCCTGCTCGTCTATTGGTATTTTTCGCTGACTTGCCTTGATCGAGGTGATTGATGGTGAGTATGGGTGAGCAACACCACATTTTCTTTTCCTCTTTGCTCACGTGCTCGTGCACTATGTTTTTTGCTCACGTGCTCGTGCACCATTTGATTTTCTCATGAGCTTGTGAGTGCCGTCAGCTTGTTTCCCTTCCTGGGTGCGGAGACGTATGAATTGGTTTTCGAGCTTAACATGAGAATTGTAGCTAAGCTTCTTAGCTTGCCAACATATGCTCACACGCCTCCATCGGATAAGTATGGACGAAGTTACGGACTATAGACTGGAACCCCTTGCTGCGTGCCGGGTGACAAGGTGCAACATCCTGAAGTTGGCGCCCTCCTCCTGGGCGCCTTGAGCCAAAGTGCAACATCCTGATGTTGGCGCCCTCCTGGGCGCCCTGCGCCATGACGCCGTTTTCTGATGCTGGCGCCCTCCTGGGCGCCTTATGCCATGTATCCTGATTTTGGCGCCCTCCTGGGCGCCTTGTGCCAAGATACTGCGTCTTGATATTGGCGCCCTCCTCCTGGGCGCCTTTCCTGGGTGCTGAGACGTCCGAATTGGATTTTGAGCTTAACATGAGAGTTGTAGCTCTTCTTCTTAGCTTTCCAACGCATGCTCACACGCCTCCATCAGATAAGCATTGACGAAGTTATGGACTGCAGACTAGAAATCACCCTCGTAGGTGGGTATCTCTGGTGTCTGTGACCTCATGGTCTCGTCATTTGCTTGACTTCCGCGCCTTTCTTAGCGCTTGCCACCCAAGACATCGTGGTCTCATACCTTGGATCCCTGTCGGGTGGGTGCCGTGAACTTGGCTGCTTTGCTTTAGGAAGATGAGCGCGCCATCACACCCTTGACTCCCCTACTTGGAGAGATGAACTTGGCTTTGAGCTAATGTTGAGGTTGCCCCCGCGATCCAGGCGGTCCCTTCCTGCATGGGATGTTGGGTCTCAAGCTTGCCTCGCCCCACTCCTAACTATGGAGTTGGACCCTTTTTCCTTTCTTGATCATAAGGAATTTTTCTTTGGAACCGGTGTTAATGCCAGTGAGCTAGAGTAAAAATTGCAATTGCAAAATGAATTTTTGTTAATCATTCATATTGAGCTTTTACATTATGCATTCGTGTTTAAACAACAAAATTCATAACTGGGCCAAGCCCTAGGTTCAGGTCCTGATGCCCTGCTCCCTATTCGGAGTCACGAGTTTCATCCTCTTCCTCCTTGTTGCCAACCTTGGCTTCCTCTTGGTACGCCAAGTTGTCTTCTTCATAGTCCATGTACTTTTGTGCCTTTCGAAGGAACTCGTACAGGCTTCGGGGTTTGTTAACCCCCATGTCCCTTTGAAACAGGCTTCCCTTCTTGAGGCCATCCTTCATCCAAAAGAGCCTCCTCTTGTCTTCAAGGTCCCTGACGTTGGTAGCCTCCTTGTTGAACCTTTCCAGATATTCTCTAAGTGTTTCTTTCTCTCCCTGCCTGATTGCCCTAAGAACCTCTTCGGATTTGGGTTTCAACCGGGAGGCAGTGAAACGAGCTGTGAACATTCTCGCCAGCTGCCCCCATGAGGAGATGGAGTTCGGCCTTAGCTCTTGAAACCACTTTAGTGCGGAATTTTCGAGAGTGAGGCGGAAGATTTTGCAGTGAACAGGCTCCCTGGCGCCTCTATAGCGCATCATCAGGGAGAAGTGTACCAGATGGCGGTCTGGATCTCCGGTTCCGTCGTACATCTTGAGGGTTGGCAGCTTCTCCAAGGCCCTTGGGATTTGACATCCATCCACCCTTCGAGTGAACGGTCCTTCTTCCGAAAACCCTCTCGAGTTTCGGGGGGAGGTGTCTTCATAGTCCAACTCATGATACCTGCGTCGGTCGGGGGATCTCCTCGATGGCGATCCCCGGTGATGCCTCCGACGAGTATCGACCCGGTTCCTTGACCCCTCGCGAGATTCAGGGGATGCGCGTGAGAAGGTCCTGGAGTGGGAGTCGCGAGGCCGGTAGGTATCATCTGGAGGGGATGGAGGGGTCCTCGGAGGTGAGCCCGATCCTCCATGCCCGCGCCGCTGAGGGAGAGAGTGATGTACGTGCCTCCGCATTGGGGGAGAATGATGGACGTGATGTCTTCGGGGAGGAGAACGATGGACGTGATGCCTTCGAGGGGGAGACCGATGCACGTGCCTTCCCCAGCTGGGTGGAGGCTGCACAGGCAGGGAAGCCACACGCCTTTCAATCTCTCTCAGGCGAGCTTCCTGCTGCAGCATAGCTTGAGTGCGATCGGCCAGGAGATCCAGAAGCTGACTCATATTCGAGGGCTGGTTAGGCTGACTGGTACCCTCGTCAAGTAGGGTCACGACGTTGCCCTCAGGAGTACCCTCTGGTCGGGGTGCGGGTATGACAATACTTTGAACCCGGGGTCTGCCTCTGGGAGCCATGGAGTAGCAAGAGAAAAGTTCGAGTAGTGATGATGTGAAAGATAGAAATCTCCCACTGTGGTCGCCAATGTTCTGTACCTAGCAGTATTTTGGTAGGCTGCTGTTGGTAGGTCTCTTACTGCCCTGGCAGGAGGTCAGTGAGCGCCCGGGGGGTACCTGCAAAGCCACTCCGACGCTCAAGTCAGTATGAGAATAAGCTAGTGAATTTGCAAGGGAAGAGTGTGTACCGTATAAATGGCTATGCGAGCCGGTATTTATAGGAAATCGATGCTCGTTGTGGATCGTCGGATCAGTGGAGGCGATCTGAACCCTCCAAGCATATTGGGCTTGTATGTTGTGGATATGGGCCGAATCGGTTGGGCTGATCCATATCCGATTGCTAAACGCACCCCCTGGTTTTGCTAATGGACCTCTTGGTCCAGGCCAGAACAAATTTATAAACATAAAACGACATATTGAGAATCATTAATTAATTTTTAAAAATGAGAGAAATTGCTCATTTATGGAGAATAATGAGAAATTTATTTGCATTAATACAGATAAAAATGAGAGAAAAATGAAACGTCGTACGTTATAAGCTCAAATGCTATTTTAAATAGTGTTTGAAATAACACTATAAACTAATAAAAAATAATGTTAATGGTTATCGGTCACCCCTATTTTGTTTCTACAAATTTATTCAATGTTAGGTATCCACCGTACGTTAGCGGTTTGGCCTTTCCCAATACAGGTTAGAATTCATTTTGTTTTTTTTTTAATTTATCTTCCAACCAAATAGGAAAGTCATTAATTAATAGGAAAACTAATACTAAGACCTAACACCTAGATTTCACATATATCATTAAGAAACCTTATTCCACCAAAAAAATATCATCAAAAACCCTTATAGAGGGTATATCATGAAATAAAATATGTAAAGTTATTATTTCAGCAAGGGAAAGTACTTAGTCAAAACAATAATTGGAATGCAATTTCTACAATGTAGGAGAGCTGTGGATGACAACAACTAGAGTACATGTATGATATAAACAAGTCTAGGCGGTTAATATGTTCAACAAGGATGTGATGTGATTTTTCGAAATGCGTTACTGAAAACATATATTGAAGGATATATAATGCGGCGGTGCCTCTGCATAAATGTGTGTATGGAAGTTAGGTGCGTGGGGAGTCACATTTGGTCGTCTGTGATGGCCAGTGTCTCAGAGATTCTGAATCACACGTGTGGCTAGAACAGTTAAGCATGTGGGGGGACCTGAATATGACATGCTGTTCTTGTTCAACGGTAAAACAATGCTTCTTATTTATGCCTTTGAGCTTTCTTTGACTAATATATTATATACTCCAACTTCCAGCCTTCCACGTTTTTGCTTCTGTTGGTTCTCTTCTTTTTCCTTTATGAGTTTCCTATCACTACTAGCTAGCATTTTATTTTCATGGGAAACTTAATTAGTTCATCCTTATCCACTTCAGTGGTACCCAGTACGTACGAATACTAACTACTCTATTTTGAAAAACTATCTTGAAGTGTGAATATTATTATTTTTGGAATGCAGGAATTAAATTAGAGAAAGGACTGAAGAATTGTTACAAGATATAGCAAAGATAGTCATTATACTTTATACCTGTCTTAGGTATAGAATACAAAAGGGTAGAAATAATTAAACTCTATAAAAAGTATTGAAATAGAGACAAATCGTGCTTGAAATGTGAAGATGTTGTGTGTAACACGAAATTTTGCCACCAACATTTAGTGCATGATTACGGCAAATTACTTTTACAAAATAGTGAAAATACTTTAGATGATCAACCAATCATTGTAAAATTCACACTTTTTTTTGTTGATGTAAACTTCAAATTGCATTAATGAGAAATTGAGTCATTACAACATAAAGGAAAATTACAAGTGGAAGCTAAACTAACTAAATGATCAAGGTGAGACCAAACATGGTTGCGAAGAGACTTAGAGAGACCCACAAGCTTATGAGCATCAGTATTAGCTTCTCTCCTAATAAACATAATTGCTACCTCATTAAAATTTGCTAAAAGAGCTTTGCAATCAAGGATAATTGGGCTGATAACAGTCCTCACGGTTTTGTCCAGCTGACAGTCCACAATGACAGCAGCATCCGAAAGAAGTGTTGGGCTGTGAATTTCCAATCTTTGAGCCACATTGATGCACCATCTCATTCCTAATGCTTCAGCAACAAGGGGATCACAGATTATATTTTCTGACTTGCAGTCAGCATGAACAATCAATCCCAGCTGGTTCCTGATTGTTAAGCCCCAACCTGTTGAGCCATTTGGAAAGCACCCAACATCAACCTGAATTGTAAACCCAGACCTGGAAATAATGGGGCTGTTGGAGTTGCTGTTATTTGAATGGGAAGCAGTAGTCTTACGGTTTGCTGCATCGAACTCAGAGACAAATTCCATAGCAGATATAGCAAGCTGTCCAGGATCAGGAATTACATTTTTAAAGACTAACTGGTTCCTAGCATACCAAACTTTCCAGAGAATAACAGAATAATTGAGCACCAAGCTCTTCAGAATTAGTTAACCAATGGATTATCCAGTCATGATGATGCAAGCTAATAGGTATATGAGTTCCAATTTGAGAAGAGAAAAGGGACAGTGTCATAAACTTACATTGCATAAGCATGTGATCTGCAGTCTCCTCCCCATTATTGCACAGAGGGCAGATGGTATCTAGCTGAACGCCCTTCTTGCTCAAATTGCATCTAAAAGGCAGAATGTTTCTTGCTAGCCTCCACAAATAATTTCTGATCTTGTTGGGAATTGGGGATTTCCAAATCACACTCCACAACCTGTCAGTTTCTGAGCTAGACGAGTTTGCATCATTCCTGCTGTTGGATTCACAAAGAGCTCTATAGGCCGACCTCACTGAATACTCTCCATTCCTTTCCCAGTGCCAGATAAAATTGTCAACCGGGAGCCTATGGGAAATTGGAATACTAAGAATCTGATGTGCCTCATAATAAGAGAAGCAATTGAGGACTAGGTCTCTCTTCCACATTTTGGAGTTCTCATCAATAAGATATGCTACCACAGCATCGGGTTCTAAGTTAATCACAGGGCTAATGACCTTGAAGTCTGTTTGATCAGGTAGCCAACTATCCCCCCAAATCTTGATCTTCCTCCCATTACCAACTTGCCATCTACCCCCTCTCTGAATGACTTCCCCAGCACAGATCATACTTCTCCACGCATAGCTTGGTTGATAACCAGAGCTTGCCTCAAGGAAGGTGCTGCGAGGATAGTACCTACTCTTGAAAATTTGCTCCATCAGAGACCCCTCCTTAGTGATTAATCTCCAACAATGTTTACCAAGGAGAGCCTTGTTGAACTCACTAAATTCTCTGAACCCCATACCTCCCCTCTGCTTATTCTTTGCAAGTTTGCTCCAACTGGGCCAATGCACTTTCCTAGCCCCTTCCTCAGACCCCCACCAGAATCTAGCCAACAGTTTCTCAATATCATTGCAACAACTCTCAGGAAATTTGTAGCAGCTCATGATGTAGTTTGGAATAGCTTGGGCAACAACTTTTATAAGAGTTTCCTTCCCCGCTCTAGACAGGCACTTCTCCTTCCAACCTTTCAACTTCTTCCAGACTCTATCAATAACAAAAGAGAAAATGATTTTCTTGGATCTACCAAAGGAGACGGGTAGTCCAAGATATCTCGCATGAGCTTCAACAGCCTTTACTCCCATCCTGTTACAGATAATATCTCTATCTCTTTGAGGCACATGTTGACTAAATGAAGTCTCAGATTTCTCCAAATTATCTACTTGACCAGAGGCTCTTTCATAAGTTGAAAGAATCTTCATAATTGTATCACCTTCTTGAGTGGTAGCCCTAGCAAACAGAAGGTTGTCATCTGCAAACAACAGATATGATATTTGAGACGCACTCCTAGCCACTTTCAGCCCGTGTGAATGGAGCCATTTGCAATATTTTCCCAGATCAGACCCGATAACACATCAGCACACAAGATAAATAGATAAGGGGATATGGGATCCCCTTGTCTCAAACCTCTCTCAGGTTTGAAACTCCTACTGGGCTGTCCATTAATCAACACCTACTGGGCTGTCCAGCCCCTCCACAAACTTCCACTCAATGCGATCATAGGCCTTGGACATATCCAGCTTAAGAGCCATGGCCCCTTTCTTCCCTTTCTTCTTCTTCTTTAGCCAATGGAAGCATTCCATTGCTATCAAAGCATTATCAGTTATCAACCGGGCCTAAATAAAAGCACTCTGTTCTTCATCTATCACATCAAGCAAGATGGGTTTGATTCTATTTGCAATAGCCTTTGTGACAATCTTTAAGACAACATTGCAGAGGCTAATAGGTCTATATTGCTTGGGAGAGGAAGGGTTCTTACACTTTGGGATGAGGACAATGAATGTTTTGTTGATGTCTTCTGGAGATCTATTATTGTTGAGGATATCCAGAGCAAGCTTAGTGACATCTCTACCAACAATTTCCCAATATTTATGATAAAATAGAGCTGGAAGACCATTGGGACCCGGGCTTTTTAAAGGATGCAATTGGTGGATGGCCACGGAGACCTCCTCACTAGTAAAAAGGGAACTACACCAGTCAATCATCTCAGCTTTCAGCTTGTCTTTAACCACCAAACAAGTATTCTCAATCTCTGAAGGGCCTGCAGAATCAAACAGATTTGAGAAATATGAAATGAAAGCTCTCTCAACTTGTTCCTCCCCTCTCCACCAAACACCATTCTCATCATTGATCTTTTTGATCTCATTCACTTTCCTCCTCTGATTAGCTTTCCCATGGAAGAGCTTTGTATTCTTATCTCTATCTTTAAGCCACATTGCTCTACTTCTCTGCCTCCACATGGTTTCCTCATTCTTAAGAAGCTCATCATGATACTTATACTTCTCAAGGTTCTTATATCTAGAAATCTCCTCAGCTGTACCCTCCCATCTGTTGTTCTCTTTTAGGATCTTCTCCACCCTTATGATCTCTTTCTTCAAACCCCTACTCTGTACTTCTCAAATTCATAGTCCAGTCCCTTTAGAGCTTCTATCTTCTCAGTACAAGAGGCTTGATTACTCTGCCACCTCCTTCTAATGGAACTCTCACACTTGTCATCTTTTGACCAGACTTTTTCAAATCTGAATAACCTGGGTTTCCTTCTTCTCTGATCAGAAGAAGAAACCTCCAACTGGATTAGAATAACAGCATGATCCGAATCAAATCTAGGAAGGTGAGTGATCTGAATAGAGGAAAATCTGTTAAGGAAAGCATCGTTACATCACACTCTATCCAGTCTACATTGAATGTTGTCATTGCCTTGTCTACCATTTGACCAAGTGAAAGGGTAGCCTTGAAACCCAAGATCAACCAGATTACAGCTCTCTAGACAGTCCCAACCCATTCTCAATTGTGAGTCTGGTCTAGTGTTCCCTCCTTGCTTCTCCTTACTCTCAATGATATCATTCAAATCACCAAAGCACACCCAGCTCCCAGGAATGTTACCAGACAACACTCTGATCATCTACCACGTCTTCCATTTCAAATGATCCGAAGAAAAGCCATAGATGCCTGTAAAATGCCAATTAGGCCCACCATCATCATCTTCACAAGTACCATGAATGTGGTTGGAGGAATAGGTTTGGATCTCAATTTTAAATTGGTCAGCCCAAAGAATAGCTAGACCCCCTACCCTCTGGTGTGCGAAAAGGGGATGTGCAAGTATACACACTCGACAACAAGTAATAAAGTGAAAGTAGAGTATCGTTCCCACAGGGATTGGATTAATACTTAAGGTTTAAATAGATGGAGAAATTAGTGTTAAGTAACCAAGTAACAAACAATATTGATGGTGTGGAGACAGAAGGTAAACAAACTAAATAAATGGAGAATGTAGTCAAATGAGAATGATAGTTGAGATGCTCTTTACCAGATAAGTCAGTTTCAATAGTATTGTGTTATATGTGATGCAAGTGCACTGGATGCTGTTGCATTAGAATTGTGCTTTTCAGTCACTTTCTTCAGAGTTTCATTACAAGCTCTTATGTCTAAGATGCTAAATAAGTTCACTATTGTATTTTGAGTACCCACAGTATCACCCTGTGGACTATGCTATCCTATGTCTAGGTTTTAGCATGGAATTAACAAGTTTCCATTATTAAACACGTATCCATATTAGTTCTTGAGTTCTAATCATAAACGATGTCTGTATTTATGATTTGCATTCACTTTTAGTTGGCCAATTCTAAAGATGAATATGAAAGAGTTATCATGCAAGAACTAAAATGCAAACATCAACATATAAACACAATAACTTAATCAAAAGATCATTATAAGGTTAAAGCATCCCAACTAAAAGAGTTTAGTTCATGCTAGACATTACAAGGCATATATAAACAGAATAAATCATATTCATATATTTGATATCAAATTCATGACTAAGCATGACATCAAATATATGAATATGATTTATTCTGTTGCATGAAGTTGCCAAGCAATGCGGGAGCATTCACTTCACTGCATTCAGCCAGCACTACGTGATTGTATGGAAGTAAAGAAAGAAGTTGTCAATTCCTTTCTTGCCTTCTTACAAGAGAATGAGAAACTAAATCTAAAGTTATCTATATTAGTGTACGGAATGAGGGATGATTTTCAAGTGAGAAATGAAAGTCTTTATATAGGCTTCAAATGGAGTTTTCCTTCACAAGAGGGTTTGCTTGATAATAAAGTTAGGGTTGCCTTTAATCACTTCAGCCCAAAAAGTAATGCAAATCCTTTACTCAACCAAGAAGGGAGGCCCTCTAATGGATGGGCAAGTGTCCCTAGGTGAGTGACTCTTCAAAGCTATTCTTTATGGTAGGCGCCGAAATTTATGATTTGCACGTGCCTTCATGACTAAGCATGACATCATCAGCTGAGTGCTTGAGCATCTTGATGTTCTAGGATTTCTTCAAGCATTGTAGTCTGTTTCGAGTGCAGGTGCATCTAATCCAGGTGCATTGAACAAACACATCAAAAATACCAAAATATATGCAAGATGCTAAGTTATATGCATAACCCTCTTTTAACTTTGAATGTTGTTATTTTATTTATATAACTATATTTATTGTTTATTCTTACTTAGAACTGAGCAATTATTTGGGTTTAGATGCGCAAATAACTCTATATAAAATAGAGTTATCACCCTCTCCCTACCAAAACCAGAACAATCCACGAAGAAACCATGTTTGAACCCACACTTTATTCCAATATTCTCCATCTCACTAACATTCAACTTAGTCTCCATAAGGAATGTAACACCCCGATAATTTCTAACTTGTAGAAACTACCGAAATGCACTACTGGCATACATCAGAGTGACTTTCCTTTTAAAATATTGAACACATTCTACACTTCGATGAAACTCATCAAACGCACTTACATATCTGAACATAATATAATCAAAGTCGGTCCTCACATAACTCAAACTAGTGTTCAATACTCAAAACCTAAAGTCTGCGGAAGCGATTTACAACTTCATGACATAAGTCGCACAATCGTATATCTAAGGTACCGAATACAAATATGCAGAGATACAAAGGAAACTGAAATACAAAGATACATAACATGACAAAAGGAATGTCGTCAGCAATTCTTCAAGCGTCTCCATAGTCGTGCCTCACGGTCTTCAACTTTCCCTGCTTAACTGAAAAACAACAACAATGGATTGGGTGAGACAACTTGTTTCAGTGAGTTCTGTAACACCCCTTTCTACCCGTCACTTTATTTATAAAAATCAGAGTTTAAAAAAATTTCGTTCATAGGGAATGTTACACATACTTCAGTAAAACGTCGCTTATCAATTTAAAACAGTTCAACTCAATAATTATGCATTCACGTAGCACGTCACAAATAAAAGAATCTCAAGCCTCAATTTAACGTCGCTTATAAAACTCAACATAACAAAACCAACTACGCAGCGGAAAATAATAAAATATAACAGAAGAGTCCACATGGACATAACAGCCAAAAATCATTAATAAATGTCGAGTTCGTTTTCCCCCCCTGAGTGCTACGTATCAGAGCATGACGACTCGACTCAAGAAGTGAAGCTAAGGCATTCACTGGGAATCACCTGCACGTTACTAACACGGGGGTAAAATTCAAACAGGAAAGGGTGAGCATCATTTCAATCCATATAATAGAAAATATGATAAGTACTAATCATAGGCTACACACTAGAACAATCAGCATCCAAAACACTAAATATCCACATCACAGTCATCATTCACGTCACTTACAATAACTCATCTCATGTCATGTAGGCTTATGAAAATGCAACCCACTCGCGGGTATATGCATGAGGTACCTTTTCACAAAACGTCGCTTAGCCCTTAAGGCCTCATTGTCACTTAGCCACTCAGGCCTCAAAACGTCACTGGGTTTATGCATATGGGCATGAGACACTATGACATGCACCACTCACAACACACAAACACACAATTACTCAAATCATAGTCAACTATGTGACCCGTCACTTACCGGTTTGCTCGCAAAGAGCACAGCACCTATCAAATTCATAATCAGCACACAACGTCACTTGGCCATTTAGACCTTAACATCACTTAGCCCTTCGGGCCTCAAACGTCACTGGGTTTTCATCGTCACTTAAGCATAAATATCAATCAACTCAAACAATAGCCACTGAGGGCAAAAACGTCATTTACTAGCCACCAAGGGCATCATCGTCATTTACACGTCATTACAATTAATATTAGCCACCAAGGGCGAAACAGTCATTTAACTAGCCACTAGGGGCATCATCGTCAAAATCATCATTTTTGACACCACTTCGTTAAAAATCACTGGTCGTACTCAAAAGAGGGTTTTTAAAAACACCAAAAATACCTTCGCATTGTCACAGCAACGATCACCGGGAACAGCCACTTGGGGCGCCCCAGCAACCGTCTGAAATTAATAATTTTTATTTTTAAAAAGGGAACACACAGGTAGGCAACGGAAAATTCTTCACAACGCTTTTTGAATCGTTCAAAACGGAGGTCTGAGTCAAAAGTTACGTTAAAAATAAGTTTGGACAAAATTAGGCAACATCCTGAAATTGGCGCCTTAGGCGCCCAGGCACCAGGCAACACGCGCACTGGCGCCCAGCGCCCAGGCGCGCAACACACGCACACACACACACGCACAACAGGCGACCAGCTCCCAGGCGCAACACGCAGCGCGCCAGACACAACACACGGGCGCTTAGCGCCCAGCGCTTCAGCGCAACACGCAAGCAACACACACGGGCGCTCAGCGCCCAGTGCCTGACGCCCAGCGCCTTGGCGCAACACACACACACGCGCATGGGCGCTCAGCGCCCAGCGCTGGCACCCAGCGCCCAGCGCTGGCACCCAGCGCCCAGCGCTGGCACCCAGCGCCCAGCGCCCAGCCACACAGAATCTGGCAACACTCAGCAACACACACAAGGCGCCTTAGGCGCCCTTGCAGCAACCAAAAATCACCAATTTTCCAGCAACTTTCCAAAACACCTAAAACTGATTTTTAGCAATTTAACTCATCAAAATCTTATATTTTTCAACACTCAAAATAACACTTAATTTAATCAATTAACAAAATTCCTTTGAGCACTATCATCACCATCACCTTGGCGCCCTAGGCTCCCATGCACATTCTCACCCAAATTGCGAAACCTCAAGCATTCCAACATACCAAATCATAATTCCATGAACACACAAATGCCAAAATCATCAAAACACACACATAATTCGCATTATCTCAAGGTTCGAATACTAAGTCAATTCGCATATGGCATACATATATATATATATGAAGATCATCATCATGGGCAAACCAAGAACATCAAAGAACATCAAGAAACACAAGGTTCTAGTATAAACCCTAGATCTAGAACCTATCATGAGATCTATTAGATGGAAGGATAGAGCTCCCCTAACCTTTTCAAGAAGAATAATTCGATGCCCTAGGATGCAATCACCAACAGAACCTCAGCTACAATGGAGATCTCTTCTCTCCTTGCTCTTCGAATTTCCTCTTCTCCTTCTCCTCTTGGCCGCCTCTTGCTCTCTCTCTTTCTCACACTCCTCTCTTTCTCTCTTGCTCTCTCTCTTTCGATTTCGCAACCCCTAGCAAAACCCTAGCCTCCAACTAACCAAGCCACTTCGCATACTTGTGGATCATGGGCTTGGGCCTTTCACTCAAGCCCAAGTCATGCAAGTGGCGCCTCCACTCCCTCCTAATACCACCAAAATTAATAAAATTTTAATTAATTACATTATATCAAATAAATTAATTTAAATTCCCAAATACTTAATTAAATAAATTAATTAAATATTTTAGGGTGTTACAACTCTCCCCCACTTAGAATAATTTCGTCCTTGAAATTTACCTGATTAAATAACTCTGGGTAAGACTCCCGCATCTTGCTTTCCAACTCCCAAGTCATACTCTCGCCGGCAGCTCCTAGCCAGACCACTTTCACTAATGCAATCTCCTTGCCTCTAAGCGCTTTCACTTCACGATCCTCAATCCGTACGGGCATCGTCTCCACAGTGAGATTATCCCGCACCTCCACATCATCCATATGGATCACATGAGATGGATCCGAAACATACTTCCGAAATTGCGACACGTGAAACACGTCGTGCAAGTTCGAAAGATTGGGCGGTAAAGCCACTCTATAGGCCACATTTCCGATTCTTTCAGAAATCTGATAAGGACCAACAAATCGAGGAGTGAGCTTCTTCGATTTCAACGCTCGACCAACACCGGTAATAGGAGAAACCCTCAAGAACACATCCTCACCCTCCTGAAACTCTAAATCCTTCCTCCGCTTGTCATGATAACTCTTCTGACGACTCTGCGAAGCCTTCATCTTTTCACGGATCATCTTGATCTTCTCTGTAGTCTCCCGGACAATCTCCGGTCCCAACACTACACTCTCTCCCGACTCATACCAACACAATGGCGTTCTACACTTTCGACCATACAATGCTTCAAACGGTGCCATCCCAATACTGGAATGGTAACTGTTGTTATAAGTAAACTCAATCAACGCAAGGTAGGAATCCCATGAACCCCGCTGTTCCAATACACAAGCCCTCAACAAATCCTCTAATGACTGAATTGTCCTCTCTGACTGACCGTCTGTCTGAGGATGATATGCTGAACTCATATTCAGCTTTGAACCCAATTCCTTCTGCAAACTCGTCCAAAACTCAGAAGTGAACCTCGGATCCCTATCTGACACAATAGTCTTCGGAACACCGTGCAGCTTCACAATTTCTTTGACATAGACCTCTGCCAACCTCGACACCGGATAAGTGATATTAATAGGAATAAAGTGGGCAGATTTCGTCAACCTATCAACGACCACCCAAATAGTGTCATAACCCTTAGCTGTATTCGGCAATCCCGTCACAAAATCCATCGCAATGCTATCCCATTTCCACTCTGGAACTTCCAACGGTTGCATTAACCCTGCAGGCTTCTGATGCTCAACCTTAGATTTCTGACAGGTCAAACAGGCATACACAAACTGTGCCACATCTCTCTTCATACCATACCACCAAAACATCTTTTTCAGATCCTGATACATTTTCGTCGCTCCAGGATGGATACTCAACTTGCTACGGTGACCCTCCTCTAAAATTGCCTTTCTCATCTCTTCGTCGTCCGGAACACAGATCCTACCCCGGAACCTCAACACACCACTGGAATCTAATTTGAAATCTTCATCTTCAGATTGACCGACCCCATTAATTAAATCCACTAATTTGACATCTGCTTTTTGAGCTTCCCTGATGCTGCCCAGGAAATCATTATCGATCTTTAACATTCCCAGCTTGACACTGCGAGGTGTCATTTTACAAACCAAACTCAAATCTCTGAATTCCTCGATCAACTCTAATTCTTTCACCATCATCGCCGACATATGCAACGACTTTCTGCTTAAAGCATCAGCCACGACATTAGCTTTGCCGGGATGATAATTCAAACCAAAGTCATAATCCTTCAAGAGCTCCAACCACCGACGCTGTCTCATATTCAACTCTTTCTGATCGAACAGATACTTTAAACTCTTATGATCACTGAACACTTCGAACCTCGAACCATAAAGGTAGTGCCTCCAAATCTTAAGCACAAGTACCACAGCAGCCAACTCCAAATCATGCGTAGGGTAATTTTTCTCATGAATCCGCAATTGCCTCGATGCATACGCAACAACCTTTCCATCTTGCATCAGCACACCACCCAGACCCATCTTCGAAGCGTCACAATACACAACAAATGGCTTCTCTGGATTAGGCAACGTCAAAACAGGCGACGTCGTCAATCTCTTTTTCAATTCCATAAAACTTTCCTCACATCGAGCATCCCAAACGAAAACTTTACCCTTACAAGTCAACTGAGTCAACGGAAGGGCCAACTTGGAAAAACCCCCGATGAACCTCCTGTAGTATCCAGCCAAACCCAAAAAGCTTCTAATCTCTGTTGCGGACTTCGGAGCCTCCCACTCCAACACTGCTTCTACTTTTGCCGGATCAACCGCAATACCATTACCCGAAATCACGTGCCCAAGGAAACTCACCTCTTTCAGCCAGAACTCACACTTCGATAACTTAGCGTACAACTTTTTCTCTTTTAAAACTTCTAACACTGTCTTCAGGTGCTCAGCATGTTCTTCCTCTGACTTAGAATAAACTAGAATGTCATCTATGAAGATCACCACAAACCGATCTAGGTAATTATGGAAAATGCGATTCATATATTCCATAAATACACCAGGAGCATTGGTCACACCGAACGGCATCACTGAATACTCATAATGCCCATACCTTGTCCTGAACGCTGTCTTCTGAACATCCTCATCCTTTACTTTAATCTGACGATACCCGGACCTCAAATCAATTTTGCTGAAAACACGGGCACCCACTAACTGATCCATCAGATCGTCGATCCTCGGAAGCGGATACTTATTCTTGATAGTTACCTTATTCAACTGACGATAGTCCACACATAACCTCATGCTCCCATCTTTCTTCTTCACTAACAATACCGGAGCTCCCCACGGTGATACACTTGGTCTCACAAACTTCTTCTCAAGCAATTCTTCAAGTTGCGTCTTCAACTCAGACAGTTCCGACGCCGACATTCTGTACGGTGCCATAGACACAGGCCTCGTACCAGGTGCAAGATCAATCGAAAACTCAACTTCTCTTTCCGGTGGCACACCCGGAATTTCATCAGGAAAAACTTCAGGAAACTCGCGTACCACTTTCAGTTCTTCAATAACAGCCTGACTCTCAGCAGACAACGAAGCCATCAACGCAAATAACTGAACTCCTTCTTTCTTCAATTTCTTCAACTGACAAGCAGATACCAAAACGGAAACTTCTTCCCCGAAACTAACCGACTTGCTACGACAGTTGATATGAACGTGATTATTCTCTAACCAGTCCATGCCTAAGATTACATCCAGACCCCTCAACGGCAAGCAAATAAAATTCACAATAAAGTCCCTGCCGAAGATCGACACGGGACACTGAGAACACACCTGGGACGTAATCACCGACCCCTTCGCAGGAGTATCGACAACCATATCCCCACACATAGCAGATAAAGCAAGACCCAATCGTTTACAACACTCAACAGATATAAAACAATGGGTAGCACCAGTATCAATAAGAGATTTCAGGGAAGTACCATTAATAAAACACGTACCTCTAATCAGACCATCTTTGTCATCAGACTCCTCTCCTGCCAATGCAAATACCTTCCCAGTAGACCTTTCCTTCTTCGGCTTGGTACACTTTGTACTGATATGCCCAGACTCACCACAGTTGAAACACACCACATCCTTTACCTTACATTCGGCTGCCATATGACCCTTTTTACCACGCCGGTAGCAAACCCTCTCATCAGACCTGCATGTAGTACTCTTGTGGCCAGGCTTGCCACACTTATAACAGACAATGCTAGCAGGGGCATCTCCCCCACTAGAACTCTTACCTCCAGCAGCTTTCTGATAACTCTTACCCGCAGGAACCTCATACGGCTTGCTTCGACTCTGAAACTTACCCTTTTTCTCAGAAGTAGCTTTGTAATGAGCAGTGCTGTCCTCCTCAAAGATTCTGCAACTGTCAACCAGATCTGCGAACACACGAATCTTCTGATAACCAATGGCCTTTTTAATATCAGGCCTCAACCCATTCTCAAATTTGATGCATTTAGAAAATTCAGCTGTAGCCTCACTGTAGTGTGGATAAAATTTTGCTAATTCCACAAATTTTGCCGCATAGGCAGTCACAGACATACCACCCTGTTTCAGCTCCAAGAACTCTATCTCTTTCTTCCCTCTGACGTCTTCAGGAAAATATTTTCTCAGAAATTCCCTGGTGAATACCTCCCAAGTAATCTCTTCCTGCACAGCCTCTAACCTCTGCCTAGTAGCCAACCACCAGTCGTCGGCCTCCTCGGCTAACATGTGGGTACCAAAACGGACCTTCTGCTCAACAGTACAGTCCATCACCCTGAAAATCCTCTCGATCTCCTTCAACCAAGCCATAGCACCATCTGGATCATATTTGCCCTTAAAGGTGGGCGGATTCTCTCTCTGGAAGGTAGTCAGACTCCGAAAACCAGCATTATCTCCAGCATTCTGCTGACCCTGCACAGCCTGAGCCATAGCCTGCAATGCAGCAGCAAGAGCAGCGTCGTTCCTCCCAGCCATTATGAACTATCACTGCAGCACAAACCAAAGATTCAGAACTAATCTATTGTCATAAGACACTATGACAGGACAACATTGGCCGGACAGACCGAACTGCTCTGATACCACTAATGTAACACCCCTTTCTACCCGTCACTTTATTTATAAAAATCAGAGTTTAAAAAAATTTCGTTCATAGGGAATGTTACACATACTTCAGTAAAACGTCGCTTATCAATTTAAAACAGTTCAACTCAGTAATTATGCATTCACGTAGCACGTCACAAATAAAAGAATCTCAAGCCTCAATTTAACGTCGCTTATAAAACTCAACATAACAAAACCAACTACGCAGCGGAAAATAATAAAATATAACAGAAGAGTCCACATGGACATAACAGCCAAAAATCATTAATAAATGTCGAGTTCGTTTTCCCCCCCCTGAGTGCTACGTATCAGAGCATGACGACTCGACTCAAGAAGTGAAGCTAAGGCATTCACTGGGAATCACCTGCACGTTACCAACACAGGGGTAACATTCAAACAGGAAAGGGTGAGCATCATTTCAATCCATATAATAGAAAATATGATAAGTACTAATCATAGGCTACACACTAGAACAATCAGCATCCAAAACACTAAATATCCACATCGCAGTCATCATTCACGTCACTTACAATAACTCATCTCATGTCATGTAGGCTTATGAAAATGCAACCCACTCGCGGGTATATGCATGAGGTACCTTTTCACAAAACGTCGCTTAGCCCTTAAGGCCTCATCGTCACTCAGCCACTCAGGCCTCAAAACGTCACTGGGTTTATGCATATGGGCATGAGACACTATGACATGCACCACTCACAACACACAAACACACAATTACTCAAATCATAGTCAACTATGTGACCCGTCACTTACCGGTTTGCTCGCAAAGAGCACAGCACCTGTCAAATTCATAATCAGCACACAACGTCACTTGGCCATTTAGACCTTAACATCACTTAGCCCTTCGGGCCTCAAATGTCACTGGGTTTTCATCGTCACTTACGCATAAATATCAATCAACTCAAACAATAGCCACTGAGGGCAAAAACGTCATTTACTAGCCACCAAGGGCATCATCGTCATTTACACGTCATTACAATTAATATTAGCCACCAAGGGCGAAACAGTCATTTAACTAGCCACTAGGGGCATCATCGTCAAAATCATCATTTTTGACACCACTTCGTTAAAAATCACTGGTCGTACTCAAAAGAGGGTTTTTAAAAACACCAAAAATACCTTCGCATTGTCACAGCAACGATCACCGGGAACAGTCACTTGGGGCGCCCCAGCAACCGTCTGAAATTAATAATTTTTTTTTAAAAAGGGAACACACAGGTAGGCAACGGAAAATTCT
Organism: Astragalus membranaceus; assembly: GCA_039519185.1. Classification (NCBI taxonomy): domain Eukaryota; kingdom Viridiplantae; phylum Streptophyta; class Magnoliopsida; order Fabales; family Fabaceae; genus Astragalus; species Astragalus membranaceus. The sequence continues at coordinate 157,522,512 of CM076850.1, read as the reverse complement.
TCACAACGCTTTTTGAATCGTTCAAAACGGAGGTCTGAGTCAAAAGTCACGTTAAAAATAAGTTTGGACAAAATTAGGCAACATCCTGAAATTGGCGCCTTAGGCGCCCAGGCACCAGGCAACACGCGCACTGGCGCCCAGCGCCCAGGCGCGCAACACACGCACACACACACGCACAACAGGCGCCCAGCGCCCAAGCGCAACACGCAGCGCGCCAGACACAACACACGGGCGCTTAGCGCCCAGCGCTAGCACCCAGCGCTTCAGCACAACACGCAAGCAACACACACGGGCGCTCAGCGCCCAGCGCCTTGGCGCAACACACACACACACGCATGGGCGCTCAGCGCCCAGCGCTGGCACCCAGCGCCCAGCGCCCAGCCACACAGAATCTGGCAACACTCAGCAACACACACAAGGCGCCTTAGGCGCCCTTGCAGCAACCAAAAATCACCAATTTTCCAGCAACTTTCCAAAACACCTAAAACTGATTTTTAGCAATTTAACTCATCAAAATCTTATATTTTTCAACACTCAAAATAACACTTAATTTAATCAATTAACAAAATTCCTTTGAGCACTATCATCACCATCACCTTGGCGCCCTAGGCTCCCATGCACATTCTCACCCAAATTGCGAAACCTCAAGCATTCCAACATACCAAATCATAATTCCATGAACACACAAATGCCAAAATCATCAAAACACACACATAATTCGCATTATCTCAAGGTTCGAATACTAAGTCAATTCGCATATGGCATACATATATATATATATATGAAGATCATCATCATGGGCAAACCAAGAACATCAAAGAACATCAAGAAACACAAGGTTCTAGTATAAACCCTAGATCTAGGACCTATCATGAGATCTATTAGATGGAAGGATAGAGCTCCCCTAACCTTTTCAAGAAGAATAATTCGATGCCCTAGGATGCAATCACCAACAGAACCTCAGCTACAATGGAGATCTCTTCTCTCCTTGCTCTTCGAATTTCCTCTTCTCCTTCTCCTCTTGGCCGCCTCTTGCTCTCTCTCTTTCTCACGCTCCTCTCTTTCTCTCTTTCTCTCTCTCTTTCGATTTCGCAACCCCTAGCAAAACCCTAGCCTCCAACTAACCAAGCCACTTCGCATACTTGTGGATCATGGGCTTGGGCCTTTCACTCAAGCCCAAGTCATGCAAGTGGCACCTCCACTCCCTCCTAATACCACCAAAATTAATAAAATTTTAATTAATTACATTATATCAAATAAATTAATTTAAATTCCCAAATACTTAATTAAATAAATTAATTAAATATTTTAGGGTGTTACAACTCTCCCCCACTTAGAATAATTTCGTCCTTGAAATTTACCTGATTAAATAACTCTGGGTAAGACTCCCGCATCTTGCTTTCCAACTCCCAAGTCATACTCTCGCCGGCAGCTCCTAGCCAGACCACTTTCACTAATGCAATCTCCTTGCCTCTAAGCGCTTTCACTTCACGATCCTCAATCCGTACGGGCATCGTCTCCACAGTGAGATTATCCCGCACCTCCACATCATCCATATGGATCACATGAGATGGATCCGAAACATACTTCCGAAATTGCGACACGTGAAACACGTCGTGCAAGTTCGAAAGATTGGGCGGTAAAGCCACTCTATAGGCCACATTTCCGATTCTTTCAGAAATCTGATAAGGACCAACAAATCGAGGAGTGAGCTTCTTCGATTTCAACGCTCGACCAACACCGGTAATAGGAGAAACCCTCAAGAACACATGCTCACCCTCCTGAAACTCTAAATCCTTCCTCCGCTTGTCATGATAACTCTTCTGACGACTCTGCGAAGCCTTCATCTTTTCACGGATCATCTTGATCTTCTCTGTAGTCTCCCGGACAATCTCCGGTCCCAACACTACACTCTCTCCCGACTCATACCAACACAATGGCGTTCTACACTTTCGACCATACAATGCTTCAAACGGTGCCATCCCAATACTAGAATGGTAACTGTTGTTATAAGTAAACTCAATCAACGCAAGGTAGGAATCCCATGAACCCCGCTGTTCCAATACACAAGCCCTCAACAAATCCTCTAATGACTGAATTGTCCTCTTTGACTGACCGTCTGTCTGAGGATGATATGCTGAACTCATTTTCAGCTTTGAACCCAATCCCTGGCCATTTCTACTACCTTAGGGACAACAATGTAACAGGCCTAGGGGATAAGGGTCATGACTTCCTCTCCCACTAGTACGCTAATCCATGAACAGGGTCGTCACCCCAGCAATGATGTATATAATATATACCATGAACAATGAGCAGTGAACAGTGAACGATGAACAATAACCAATGAGCAAACCGTGAACCGTGATCAGTGAACAATGAACTTAACCAAACCATGAGCTTATGCTTAACAGTGAACTTGTACTTAACTTAGTCTTGTACTAACATGATCTTATTATTAGGTGATCTCACACGACTTACTAGGATTTACTCTTCTAACTTGTCCTGATAATCATCCAATCAGTCCAGCACAATATATCAATCACAATCATAGCATGACAATCAAATCCATAACACGTTCCGTATACCCGCATTGGGCCGTCAATAATCATTCAATCATGACATGAGGTTGTTATCATTAAACTTAAGCAATTCCAATGAATTACGGTTATTTTATCATTTCATAACATTGGGAAGGGATTAGGATAGGTTTGGAATCAATTAGGAAGCGTTTGGACACCTTTAAAAATCTGGGTCAGACAGATACACACGACCCGTGCTTAATGGCGCACGATCCGTGCGCGAAATGGAAATTTTCCAGGAAGCATCAGAAGGATCCGCACGATCCGTGTGCCAGGGCACACGATCCGTGCCTGATGCACCGTCCTGTAAAATGGCCATTTCGTGCTGTTTTTGACTCTGTCTCGTGTCCAAATCTTTTCCCGATCGAAACCTAACTTATCAACCTTTAATAACAGAATATCATCCAGCCAAACACTCCATATATCACTCATCATAACAACCATAAATATCAAACACGATCTCAATCAAACAACAACATAACTCGGTATTTAAAACGGGTTTTCGCAAAGCGGCTTGTCGCCAATTTCTTTTAAAACGCGAGACTCAACCAGAACACATGATAGTTTCCCTAGTGAGTATAGAACTCACCTTTTGTACCAGCAACATTACAACCTTCAAAACACTTCCAATTCATAAAGTGGGTTCAAATGTACCTCTCTTCTAACTCTAAGTGCACATGCAAGGCATCAAGTGAGCAAAGACTCCATTTCTTCCATGTGGAGCTTGAGTGGCTGAAAATGGTAGAGAGGAGGTGAGAATGATTCAGCTTGCATCTGGTACTGATATTGGTATGAGTGGGAAGAGGAGAAGAAATGGGATATAATGGTGGCTAAATCTTCAACATGCATGAGGGTTTTATGAATTGTTGCTCTCATCCTTTCTCTCCCTCACCTTCGACTTCTCTCCCTCTCCACTCTCTCTATGTTTTTTCCATTTCTGTTTTAGAACTTGTGTTTATGTGAGATGGGTTCAGTTGGAGGGTGTATGGGCTGAGGGTGTTATGGTTTGGGAAAATACCATAATGCCCTTAGTTCATTAACTCAAGGTTTTTAGGTCAAAACCCCCACTAATTCTACGGTTAATTACTCGGCATAAAATTTCTCGACTCGTCCGTTCCCGAATTCCGAATTATTAATTACTTCGATTAGCGATTATATGAAGTTCGCTTTAAAAATGTTATTTTAAAATTAGGGATGTTACAAGGAAGACCAAATTGGGATTTTCCAACGGAGGAGCCTCAACAAGGCTCGAATTGATGAGGGATTCCCCAACCTTCTACAATTCCAACTTATCATTTTCATAATGCTAGGTGATGTTGGTCATCCAACACCACCCTTTCAAGTTAATCAGAGTTGTCCACCATTACCACATCTTGCTTCTTCTTCTTCTCATCCCCCATTATTTTCTCCATTCCACCTTCTGAGATCGTCACATCCACTAGGTTCCTCTTACTTAGTTCTTTGGCCAATTTTTCAGCTTTTGTTTCTCTAGGTTTCCTCCCCACTTTCTTCCTAGTCCATTTCTTTCGCTTAACAGCATTGGTCTCCTTTCCATTAGAACCAATGTCAAAAGGAACAGATAGAGCAACTGTCCCCAATGACTCAGCCACCCTCTCAATTTCCTTAGAAGCATCAGACAACACTCTAGGGGTGATAACAGTGTTGTTATTACTAACTACAGCTGCCTTATGCATATGGATTTGTTCAACAATTTCCTCAGTGCCCCTCTTTCCACCATGTTGCACCCATGGGATGATCTCGAACTGATTTCCATGTTTTGGGCAGATCATCGTGTGTTCTTCCATGGAGATGATCATCAATGTCTTGGGGCTCTTGTTCCACTATAACTTCTTCTTGAGGTTCAGCTTCCTCCTCGACTTCTTCTACACTTTCACTGTTAGTTTCAGGTGATCTATTTTTGATCACTTCAATCACTTCATCCTCATCATTAGCAGCTTTCTTATCAAAAGGGTTAGTTTCATCAAAAGAAACATGAATAGATTCTTGCATAGTTTTATCAATTTTATTGTAAACGATATAAGCTCTACTATGATTTGAATAACCCATAAAAATACCTTCAGTTGATTTAGCATCAAACTTACCCAACTTGTCCTTTGTATTAAGAATGAAGCACTTACTTCCAAAGACTTTGAAGTATGAAATGTTTGGAGCTCTACCATTCCACAGCTCATATGGTGTTTTGTTGAGAGATGGCCTTAAGTATACACGGTTTAGCACATGACACGCTGTATCCACTGCATGACCCCAGAAATATTTGGGAAGGTTGTGCTCATTCAGCATTGTCCTGCTCATCTCTTGTATAGTTCTGTTCTTTCTTTCAATTACACCATTTTGTTGAGGAGTTCTTGGAGCTGAAAAGTTATGATGAATGCCATACTTTTCACACCATGTCTTGAATGATGAATTTTCGTACTCTCCTCCATGATCGCTTCTAATTTCTTTGATGGCTAAGTTTTTCTCATTTTGTAGCTTTCCACACAACCTTTACCTATTACTTGAGCAGATTCATTGTTGGCAAACTTTACAGATCCACTTGCTTTGTTGCTTAGTTTTAGAAACAGTGAAGCATCACCAGTCATATGCCTTGAGCAACCACTATCAACCATCCACACATTTTTCTTTTTAGCTGAGGGACTGTTGCACCCCGAAAAATCCCGGCTTGGGCTTCTCAATGTACAACGTGGAAAATTTTTGGAGCCGCCACCAATATTTTAATTTTAAGACCAAAACATTGAAAAAAAGTCTTTCGGATAAGGCGGATGGTCTTTGAAAACTAGAGATATAGGTTCGGGGGTCGATTACGTGCGAGGAAGGTGTTAGCACCGCGCACGTCCTTTCTACCGAAAGGGAACCTCTAATTAAATGTGTGGTTTTAACATTTGATTTGGAAAATACCTAGATTTGCCTATTTATTCCTTGTTTGAAAATTTAATGAAAATTTTGGTGAGAAAGGGGGGAAAAAGGGTTTTTAGAGAAAAGTGCTTGACGGGACATGGCCCGCTCCTACGTATCTCCCGGTGCGATGGAGAATTCAAAGCTACGTAGTTCTTGGTTTTTGTTTTTTTAACTTTTTAGGTGAGTTTTCGAAATAGGACGAGTACTAGCGAGTGATTAAACTAGCTAAGGCTATGGGTAATCACCGCTAAGTACTCAAAAGGAGTCGCTACCGCTAGTCAAACGAACTAAGGTTCTGGGTGACTGTTGGTAACAACTTGTTTTTATTCTCTTTTTGAAAGCTTTTTTGAAAAGGATTGATTTGTTTGATGGCCAAACTAGCAAAGGCTATGGGTGGTCATCGCTTACTGTTCTTTTTGGAGAAAGGACATCGATGTCAATAGCTAGACGAACTACGGTTCTGATTAGCTATTAACAACAATGGGTTTGAAAACATTTTTGTTTGTTTTGAAAATGGAGGTTTAGGGGGATGAAAAGGATTTTTATTTGCTGCGCTTGACGAGGACGTGACTCGCTCCTACGTATCCCAAACGGGAATCAAAGCGACGTAGTTCTAAAAAATGTTTTTGAAAGGGTTTAAAAGGGGCAAGCTGAATCACTCGAGACCATCTTCACCACTTAGAATATGATGCACTAGGCATAAGTGGGAATCCTAAGGTTCGTCCTCAGCAATGGACGATAACATACAAGAACGAGCAGATGAATGCTATGGCTAATTTAAATCACATGGATCACAATAACTAAATATTAACGAATGAAAAGACTGAAATACCTCTGATGAAGACAGATATTACAGATCTGAAGAACGAGCGAAAATGAAGCGGAGAACTGGAAAATGAGATTTGCGAGAGTTGTCTTCCCAGATCTCGTGAAATGTCTCTCAGATCTCGTGAAAATGTCTCTCAGATCTCGTGAAAAATGTGTGTCAGATCTCGTGAAAAATGTGTGTAGCAATTCTTCTCTCTGATCTTGTGTGAAGTCTCTGTCTGTGTGAAAATGTGATTTGAGGCTGCCTATTTATAGGCTTGGGAAAGCGTAGAATTTTTTAAAAACATTTATGGCAAGGATGAATCGATTGTTTGATGAAGGCAAAATATAGTATAATCGATTCTTTGCTTTTAGAAAACATAGGAATCGATTCCTTGGGCTTTAGAAATTAGTGGGAATCGATTTTCAGGACTTCCTGAAATGATAGGAATCGATTTCATTGTGCTTTAAAAAAGAAGGAAATCGATTCTTGAGTCATCCTAAATAGGTGGGAATCGATTTCATGTTTAGTTAAAGTAAGTGAGAATCGATTCTTGGCCTTTAGGAGAGCTTAAAAATCGATTTCAATGCCTTTGAAAGATAGTAAGAATCGATTCATGGCTTTTAGGAGAGCTTAAAAATCGATTTTAATGCCTTTGCAAAATAGTAAGAATCGATTCATGGCTTTGGCTTATGTATAGGTGTGAATCGATTCTTTGTTTCCAACATAGGATAAAGAAATCGATTCTTGGCCTATAGGTGAGCCTAAAATCGATTTCCTAGCCTATATAAATTGTATAAATCGATTTTTGGTCATTTGGAACAAAATAGAAATTGTCTTTTTGCTTTCCGCCAAAATGTTTTTAGGTCTTTGCCATGAAATATTTTCCAAAGCTTGCCATGCATCACATATTTTTTCAAAGCTTGCCATGCATGCATAACACATTTTCAAAAACCCTAATTTGATGCATGAGGCCTATTGCAAAAATTATTTTTATAGACCCTTTTGTGAGAAATGACCAAAATGCCCTTTTTGACCCTAACTTCCCAAAACGTGCATTCTAACCCTAAAAATGATTTCAAAAATTTTGGGATGGTTTCTAGGGCCCAAAATGCAATGCATAATTTATTTTTTTATTTTTTTGTGGGGAAAATTAGGGTTTTGACCCAAGCCGGACAAAATAGGGGTATGACAGGGACCAACCTGCAAAAGAATTGTTTAACAACTAGCACGAGGTACCCTTTTTGTTGGGTCCTTGGGAGTTAGTCATCAAGGGGTTTGCTTTCACAATCCACCTTGGTTTCTTCCAAACAGGTACAAGGGTTCCAAGCTCACATATTTTACGGATAGGGCATGAAGAAGAGCTATGGTTCCCTTTTTGACAATATGTGCATTTGAAGATAGTAGGTTTATAACTAGAAGTAGAAGCTACAAAGGTGATATTTTTGTTTGAGCTGGAGGTGGTGGAATTTCCTTGGTACCCAATACCTCTCCTATCAACATATTGATGTTGAGAGTGAAGCAACTGAGTCAAGGTCTTTTCACCAACCTTAAACTTTTTCAAGGATTCTTTCAAAAATTCATTTTCAACCTTGACTTTTTCAAAATTTTGTTTTAGTTCTCGAAATTCAAGGTTGACTGATTTGTGTAGTTCATTTTTTAATCTAGTGACTTCACTTTCAAGAGTCTCGATTTGAGTGGATAGGCTTTTGTTGCTCTTTTTTTGTTTCTTGGATTTTAACAAAAGTTTTTCGTGTTCAAAATATAGAGCCTCAAAAGCTTCACTCAGATCGTGACTACTATAGTCATTATCAATCATATCATCATGCATAGAGGAGGTAGAGGGACTAGAAAAGTTAAGGCTTACCTTTGATGTATCATTTGCCATGCTGCAGACAGCATTGTCGGTCTGCTCATCTTCTTCTGATTCACCATCAGTGCTGAGATTGTCCCATGTTGCTTCAGGTGTGTTCTTTGCCATGAGGCAGACAGCATTTGCAACTTTTTCTTCTTCGGTCTCACTTTCAGTGTCTGTATTGTCCCATGTTGCTTTCATTGCTTTCTTTTGCTTAGATTTCAGCTTGTAACAGTTTTCTTTGATGTGACCGGGTTTGTTGCATTCGAAACATCTTGGTTGATCATTCTTTTTCTCATACCTGTCTTCTTTGTTGTACCCGGACTTCTTTGAAAAGTCACCCTTTCCAAACTTTTTGAATCTCATAAATTTTTTGAAATTTTTGGCAAGCATAGCCATATCTTCATCATCGGTTTCTTCTTCAGATTCAACCTCTTTCCTTGCTACTTTAGAAGTTTTAGCAGCAAGGGCAAGAGATTTCTTCTCTTTTACAGTTTCTTTTTCTTGATTCTTTTTGGCAGCCAGAACTACCTCAAATGCTAGCAATGATCCAATAAGGTCTTCTTGAGGTAAAGTGCCAATGTCTTTGGCTTCGGTTATAGCACAAGTCTTAGGGAAGAATTCACCAGTTAAGGATTCAAGGATCTTTCCATTCAAATCCTTGTTGGTGTATTTCTTTCCTAAGGCCCTCAAGTTGTTTACAATTAAATTTAATCTCTGATGCATTGCTGCGACAGACTCACCTTCTTTCATTTTAAAACTTTCATATTCAGATGTGAGAATTCTAATTTTAGTATCTTTTACCTGGCTTGTCCCGACATGAGTGGCTTGTAGGCAGTCCCAGATTTCCTTTGCACTTTGACACCCTTTTACTCTACCATATTCTTCTTCACAGAGTGATAGATGAAGGATATTCATGGCCTTTGCATTTAGGGATATCTTGTCAAGCTCAGATTTTCTTAACTCACTCAGGTCGATGGTGTAGATGTCTTCCACCGGTACTTCTTCAGCTTTGCCGGTGGCTTGAATTTTTGAAGTGTCACCATCAGTATTACCTGGTTTTGTGATCTTGATCTTCATCGGGATTAGAGGTCCATCAACAATAATTCTCCACAGAGTGAAATCTATAGCCTGCACATGACATTTCATACGACTACTCCAGTAATCATAGTTAGTACCATCAAATAGAGGAGGCCTATTAGAGGACATTCCTTCTTTCATGAAAGAACCCATAATTACAGATATGTAAAGGATAAATTTAGAATTGCGAGATGTAAAGCTCTAATATGCAATTCCTAGCTACTGATACCACTTGTTAAACTTGAGAGTCTATAAAGTAACCTTAGAGGGGGGGGGGTGAATAAGGTTATAGGTAATTAATGGATTCTTTTTCAATTTAAAAAACTTTTTCGATATTGGTTTGGATTAAATGCGGAATAATAGTATTTGACCAATATAGAAGGAGAAGAGGAGTAGAATGAGATGATGGACAGATCAATATTGTATACAGCAATAAAAATAGATAATGAGAAGAAGGATATAGAGATATCTGGATAAGATTACAATATGATATATTTGCACAGTTATATTGAGAATATGATAAGCAGTTATATCAAGTATATGATAATATCAATATTATAAGCAAATAAAGTGCAAAATATAAAGAGATAGAGAAGAGAGAGAGACACAGCAATTTAGCGAGGTTCGGGATAAAACCCCTACGTCCTCGGCCTTAGGCTTTTCAACCCTTGGACTTAGTAACCACTATATTGAAGAGAGTTTGATACAAACAGTCGACCCCAATATAAGTGAATCTCAATTCCCCTGAATTGAGAACCCAAGCACTCTTGCTAAGGATTTCTAAACCAACTCAATAACCCTATTGAGAGACCCAAGTACACAGCCCAGGATTTCAAAACACCAACTCAATCCCTTGATTGAGAGACCCAAGTACAAAGCCCAGGATTTCAAAATAACCACTAGAACAAAATAAGAATTACACAATTGAGATCTATGGATCCAATCACTTCTTAGTAATGTGTCAGTTTAGGAACTGAGAGAGATGAGTGATCTTAGGATATTATAGATGCTCTATAAGATGAGGGATGATCTTGCTTTTGCAACCACTTCAAAATTGATATAACAATAGAAGTTGAGGTTGCTTGAAAGCTTTTAAAATTATAGATATGATTTTGAAAAAACAAAGCTTTTTGAAAAACAAGATTCAAAACAGTTGGAGCACAGGATCTCAGATTTAGATCTATAAACAGCTTTTGAAAAAAGATATAACAATTGAAAATCAAAAGCTTATAAAAATAAAACAATGAAGAGCAATAGATCTATAGAGATTCGAATATGAGAGAGTAGAGAAGAAATTGTGAGCAATGGTTAGATTTCAAGGTGAAGCTCAACCAGGTATTTATAGGCTTAGGCACCGTTGAAAATTTTTGAAAAGCATTTAATATAGGTGAAGAATCGATTCATTGATTAGGTTAAAATGTGAAGGAATCGATTCATTGCCTTTAAAAAATAAAAGAATCGATTGTTTGTTTAGTTGAAATAAGGGAGGAATCGATTCATTGATGTTTGGAAAAAGAGGAAATCGATTTCAATGCTTATGTAGAAAGGCATGAATCGATTTTCAGGCCATATGGAGGTCCTGAGAATCGATTCTTATCCATGTAGAAATAAAGGGAATCGATTTTTTCTTTTCTTTTTGGAAGGCATGGGAATCGATTCATGGCCCTTTGGAAACATGAAGGAATCGATTTTCAGGCCATATAGGAGGTCCTGAGAATCGATTTCAAGGCCTATGAAATGGGTTGGAAATCGATTCCAAGCTTTCCTAAAAATAATTTTTTCAACTTGCCACCTTATGCATGCATGCAATTTTGTGAAATATTTTTTCAAAACTATTTTTATGCATCATGCATGTTTTGAAAAGTCATCTCTCTCAATAGCTAAAGTGCCACACACTTTAGGTGATAGGACCTTTACAAAGTGTCCTAAAAGGCTTAGACACAATTTAGGGTTTTGAACTTCATATGTTGCTTCTTCTTCAAGCTTCTCTTCTTTTGTGTCTTCTTCTCTTTAAATTAAGTCCTGCACTTTGCTCAACTTGAAACATTAGTAGATATGATGTAATTTGTTATCATACAAAATAACGGAGTGTTTACCCTTGGTTCAACAACAGGTTCTTCATTACTTTTCTTGATGATTTTAGTAGGAAGGTATGGATTTATCTTTTAAAAACTAAGGATGAAGCTTTTAAAACATTTTAGGAATGGAAAAGCTTAGTTGAAAATAAAACCAATAGAAAGGTTAAGGTGCTAAGAACAGATAATGCATGGCTTAGAGTATTGTAATGATGTGTTTACAAATTATTGTAAAGAACATGGAATCACTAGGCATAGAACTGTTAGGCACACACCTCAGCAAAATGGCCTAGCTGAGAGGATGGATAGGACCATATTGGAGAGAATGAGGTGCCTTCTCTCCAATTCTGGGATGCCTACTAAATTTTGGGGCGAGGCCGTCAATACAGCTTGCTATTTGATTAATATGAGCCCCTCCACCGCTATCAAACTAAAAACACCTCAAGAAATTTGGTTAAATAGGACTCCTAGTTATGGTCATTTGAAAGTTTTTGGTTGTGTTGCTTATTATCATGTGAATGAAGGAAAGCTAAGCCCTAGGGCAAGAAAATGGTATTTTGTTGGTTATCCTGCAGGTGTGAAAGGCTATAGGATTTGGAGTCAAGAAGACAAAAAGTGCATCTTAGTAGAGATGTGAAGTTCGAAGAAGCAGAATTGTTCAAGGGGACTAGAGACAATCAAGAGCTAGTTGAAGACAAGCAAGAGCTAGAGAGTTTTGAGCTTGAGGTGGAGCATGAAGCCACTAACAATGCCCCACCCCAAACTCAAGGGGTAGTGGAACCGGATCCGGGACATCAAACAGATGGTGAAGACAGTGATCAAGATCTCACGGATTACAACTTAGTTAAAGATAGAAGCAAAAGGGTGGTGAAACCCCCCCCAAAGGTTTGGCTATGCAGATATGGTAAATTGTGCTCTCTATGCCGCGGAAGAGGTTATTCATGAAGAACCAAGGAACTACAATGAAGCTATTAATCACAAGTATAGTGAAAAATGGGTTGTTGCCATGACCGAAGAAATAAACTCTTTGGATAAGAACAACACATGGGATCTAGTTCCTAAGCCAAAAGGCGCTAGGGTGGTTGGTAGCAAGTGGATATTCAAGAGAAAGGAGGGAATTCCGGGAGTTGAAGAATCAAGGTTCAAGGCAAGGTTGGTTGCAAATGGATACACTCAAAAGGAAGGTTTGGATTACAACGAAATTTTTTCACCGGTAGTCAAACATCCCTCTATTAGAATCATCTTGTCTATGGTTGCTCACCATGACATGGAATTGGAGCAAATGGATGTAAAAACCACAGTTCTCCATGGAGACTTGAAGGAAAGTATCTTAATGCAACAACCGGAAGGTTTTGAAGCCAAAGGGAAAGAAGATTGGGTGTGTCATCTAAAGAAGTCTCTCTATGGACTCAAACAATCTCCTAGACAATGGTACCTAAGGTTTCATTCTTTCATGACAAAAAGTAAGTATGTTAGAAGTAAATTTGATTGTTGCATTTACTTCAAACATCTATCTCATGATAATGGTATCTACTTGTTGTTGTACGTTGATGATATGTTGCTTGCAAGCAAGAGTATGACTCCTATTGTAGAATTGAAGAATCAACTTAAAAGTGAGTTTGATATGAAGGATCTTGGTCCGGCTAAGAGGATTCTAGGTATGGAGATAACAAGGCACCGGGACAAAAGGAAACTAGTTATATCTCAAGACAGTTACTTGAATAAAGTGGTCAAAAAGTTCAACATGTGTGATGCTAAGGTTACCTCTTTGCCCTTAGCACCACACTTCAAGTTGTCTAGCACTCAAGCTCCTACTGTAACGCCCAAATAATTTAATTATTTATTTAATTAAATTATTTAGGTAATTTATTAGTATAGTTATATTAAAATAATTATACGGTTATATTAAATTATTTTTGTTTGGCTTCCAAATTCAAACCATTTGTGGTCCATTTCCATTATCTTTATGGTAGTTTGACTCAACATTGCACACTGCAAAGCTTCTTGTCCATAGATCATTTTGGATTCAATAGTTGTCATAGATGTATAGGTAACTTAACCGTCACTACTAAATATTTTTGCATTTCATGTTGAAACTCTTAAAATCATTACTCATTACTGTTCTTTTTTTTCTCAAGATGGGAAATTGCTTGTTTAAGTGGTTTTATAACGTTTTACAACGTTAAATGCTAATCCTTCACAATCACAGAGAGCACTAAAGCAATCTTTTGTGGTATTTTTTCGGCAATTGGGATTGAAATATGTTTTCATTGACTCTATTTTTCAGATCATCCTCATGAATGCTGGGACTTCTGGATGAGCTTGCCGAGGAGAATACAGGTAGTCTTCCCCATGAATGCTTCAATTTCAGTATTTCCAATCTGGCAACAGAGACAATAAGCTTTTAAGGTTGGGAAAAAAATGCATTATACTGCAGCTAATCCAATAATTTTTGGCAGACATTCGTTAGTTGATTGATACGAATAGCCAGGTAGCTGAGTTAATTCATTTTGATTGTAACTTGTTTGTTACTTTGACAATTAGTTCATCCTTGTTTTCCATTTTCTATTTTGTTATGATTGAATATAATGCTGCACTAATACCAAATATTTACTCGACAATTTTCTATTCTGTTATGGTTTTTGACAGGTGATCAGGCTTATGCCTTAGGTAGGTTATGATATTGGAATTCTTTTCTGCACAAAGTAATGCTACATTGATAATATATTAGAGGCCGAAATTAAGCCCACCCAATAAGGCAATCAAGGTCAACTTATCTACACTGCATGGTGAATAAGCTGGAAATATCATAAGTACAACTATACAAGGAAGAATAATGATTCATACCTTTTTTATAATGATTCATAAAATATACTTCAATTTTATATATTATGCTTTATTGGATATTAGTGTAATGCCACCCTTGCTTTGCTTGAAGCATATAACAGATATCTATTCATTGATAATTGTAACAGATTTGTTACAGCATTTATTTGTTACAGCATCTATAAATGTTGAGATTGTAACAGATTTGTATTTAGTTTAATAGCATCTATAAATGCTTTAATTCTTTGTATTAGGATACTCTTGAAGAATCAATTGAAATTTCAAGTGAAGATGCAAAAAAAGCATTCCAATTATTGCTTGGCAAAGAAAAGTCCGGTAGAGTGCGTTGCCATGGAAGAACTATGACTCTATCAATAATGAAGAAAAATGAAGAAAATACTACTTTTTGCATTTTGAAGATCAATGTTGCTACAAGCATGACAATTATTTTGTGGATTTTATTTTAATTAATGAACAAACATACCTTTTATATTTTTTGGTTTTAGTTTATGTTTCTATATTTTGACTATTAATGACACTTGACATGACTATTAATGAACAAACATACTTGTTAGTTGATGTCTATTTTTTTGTATGTTAAATAAATGTGATATGATTATTAAAATATTGTCTTCGTATGATAGCATTTAAATAAAAGCAACTTATAGGCCACAATTGAAAAAGCGCAGCTTAAAAGTTGTTCGTAGCTTAAAAGTATTGGACAACAGTTTTTAAATCGTGGATTAAACTTATAGGCCATGGTTATTTAGTTGTGGCCAATTCAAAACCATGGCCGGAAACTAGACTTATAAACCGTGGCCTGTTTTAATAACTCTGGCCACGGTTTTAATAATTCGTGGCCTAATGTGCCAAAACCGTGGACTAAAGGAATAGGCGACGGCCACCTAGACAGCGCCAAAAAAACCGTGGCCAGCCCGTGGCCTAAAGTTCAGGCCACGGTTTTTTCACTTCTGGCCACGGTTTTTTGTTGTTGCCTAAACTACTTTTTCCTGTAGTGTTTAACGGTGTAAATGTGGCATCCCTTGTGGTGTATTGAAAAATGTTGTTGGAACTCTGATTTTTGTCAAAAATTTTCCGGGTAGAAAAGGGGTGTTACATTAGTGGTATCAGAGCAGTTTCGGTCTGTCCGACCAAGTTGTCAAGTTATTGTGTCATTGACGATCAAGTATTGTCAATTAGTTCTAACTGTTGCTTATGATTGTAGTGATTAGTTGAAATGGCTGGAAGGAACGATGCTGCTATTGCTGCTGCGTTGGCTGCTATGGCTCAGGCCGTGGAAGGTCAACAGAATGCTGGTGAGAATGCTGGGTCTCGGAGTTTGGCTACCTTTCAGAGAGAAAATCCGCCTACCTTCAAGGGCAAGTATGATCCCGATGGAGCTTTAGCTTGGCTGAAAGAAATGGAGAGGATCTTTCGTGTGATGGACTGCACTCCGGCACAGAAGGTCCGTTATGGTACGCATATGCTGGCAGAGGAGGCCGATGACTGGTGGTTAGAGGCTAGGCAGAGATTGGAGACTGCAAACGAAGAGATCACTTGGGTTGTGTTCCGCAGGGAGTTTATGAGAAAGTATTATCCGGAGGATGTCCGAGGTAAGAAAGAGATTGAGTTCCTGGAGCTGAAACAAGGGAATATGTCTGTGACTGAGTATGCTGCTAAGTTTGTGGAATTAGCAAAGTTTTATCCGCACTACAATGAGGCTACTGCTGAGTTTTCCAAGTGCATTAAGTTTGAGAATGGGCTGCGTCCCGAGATTAAGAAGGCAATTGGTTATCAGAAGATCCGTGTTTTTGCTGATTTGATTGACAGCTGCAGAATTTATGAGGAAGACAACAATGCTCACTACAAGATGATGAATGAGAAGAGGAGAAAATTTCAAAGTCGTAGTAAGCCGTATGATGTTCCTATTGGTAAGGGTAAACAGAAAGCTGCTGCTGGCAAGAGGACTAGTGGGGGAGATGCTCCTGCTAGCATCGTATGTTACAAATGTGGCAAAGCTGGTTACAAGAGTAACGTGTGCAAGGCTGAAGTGAAGAAGTGTTGCCGTTGTGGCAAAGAGGGTCATGTGGTGGCTGAGTGTGAGCGTAAGGAGGTGGTCTGCTACAACTGTGGTGAAGGAGGGCACATTAGTACTCAATGTCCGAAGCCGAAGAAGGAAAGGTCCAGTGGGAAGGTGTTCGCTTTGGCAGGTGAAGAGCCTACTGAAGATGATGGACTTATTAGAGGTACGTGCTTCATTAATGGTACTCCTTTAAAATCTATTGTCGATACTGGTGCTACGCATTGCTTTATTGCTGCTGATTGTTGTAAGAGATTGAATCTTGTATTGTCTGCTATGAATGGAGAGATGATTGTCGACACTCCAGCTAAGGGGTCGGTAACTACCTCTCTAGTGTGCTCTCCGTGTCCCTTGTCGATCTTCGATAGAGACTTTGTTGTGGATTTGGTGTGTTTGCCGTTGAGCGGATTGGATGTAATCTTGGGTATGAACTGGTTGGAGCATAACCATGTCCATATTAATTGTCGTAGCAAGTCGGTGAGTTTTGAAGGAGAGGAGTCTGGTCTGTTATTCGCTAGTCAGTTGCGGAAGTTTATGAAGGAAGGAGTTCAGTTATTCTCGCTGATGGCGTCGTTGTCTGTTGAGAATCAAGCTATCATTGAAGAGTTGCAGGTGGTGCGCGAGTTTCCTGATGTTTTCCCTGATGAGATTCCAAGTGTACTGCCAGAGAGGGAAGTTGAATTCTCTATTGATCTTGTACCTGGTACCAGACCTGTTTCTATGGCACCGTACAGGATGTCCGCATCCGAATTGGCTGAGTTGAAGAAGCAACTTGAGGATCTGCTCGAGAAGAAGTTTGTGAGGCCGAGCGTATCGCCGTGGGGAGCTCCTGTATTGTTAGTTAAGAAGAAGGATGGTAGTATGAGGCTCTGTGTGGATTATCGACAGTTGAATAAGGTGACAATTAAGAACAAGTATCCACTTCCGAGGATAGACGATTTGATGGATCAGTTAGTGGGTGCTCAAGTATTCAGTAAGATTGATTTGAGGTCGGGTTATCATCAGATCAAAGTGAAGGACGAAGATATTCAGAAGACGGCTTTCAGAACCCGTTATGGTCATTATGAGTATTCGGTGATGTCGTTCGGTGTTACCAACGCACCAGGAGTATTTATGGAGTATATGAATCGTATATTTCATACTTACTTAGATCGGTTTGTGGTGGTGTTCAACGATGAAATTCTGATTTACTCTAAATCGGAGGAAGAGCATGCAGAGCATCTGAGGTTAGTATTGGAGGTACTGAAGGAAAAGAAGCTGTATGCTAAATTGTCAAAGTGTGAATTCTGGTTGAAAGAGGTGAGTTTTCTCGGTCATGTCATTTCTGGTAGCTGTATTGCGGTGGATCCGTCGAAAGTAGAGGCAGTGTTGAATTGGGAAGTCCCGAAGTCGGCTACTGAAATTAGAAGCTTTTTGGGATTGGCCGGCTATTATAGAAGATTCATTGAAGGTTTTTCTAAGTTAGCACTTCCGTTAACTCAGTTAACCTGCAAAGGAAAGGCTTTCGTTTGGGACGCCCGTTGTGAAGAAAGTTTCGTGGAATTGAAGAAGAGATTGACAACGTCTCCTGTCTTGACGTTGCCCAATCCGGAAGGGTCGTTTGTGGTGTATTGTGATGCTTCGAAAATGGGTTTGGGTGGTGTGCTTATGCAAGATGGGAAGGTTATTGCGTATGCATCGAGACAGTTAAGAGTTCATGAGAAGAATTATCCCACTCATGACTTGGAGTTAGCTGCAGTGGTCTTTGTGCTGAAAATTTGGAGGCACTATCTCTATGGTTCCAGATTTGAGGTGTTTAGTGACCATAAGAGCTTGAGGTATTTGTTTGACCAGAAGGAGTTGAATATGAGGCAGCGACGATGGTTGGAGTTGTTGAAGGACTATGATTTCGGTTTGAACTATCACCCAGGCAAAGCTAATGTCGTGGCTGATGCTTTGAGCCGGAAGACTTTGCATATGTCAGCAATGATGGTTAAGGAGTTAGAGCTGATTGAGGAGTTCAGAGATGTGAGTCTGGTTGGTGAAGTGACACCTCAGAGTGTTAAGTTAGGAATGTTGAAGATTGGTAATGAGTTTCTGAACAACATCAGAGAAGCCCAGAAATCAGATGTTAAGCTGGTAGACTTGATGGTTGAGAGTGATCAATCGAAGAATGAGGATTTCAGATTGGATTCCCAAGATGTGTTGAGGTTCCGTGGTAGGATTTGTATTCCTGATGATGCAGACATGAAGAGAGCCATTCTTGAAGAGAGTCACAGAAGTAAGTTAAGTATTCATCCGGGAGCTACGAAGATGTATCAAGACCTGAAGAAGTTGTTTTGGTGGCCTGGTATGAAGCGAGATGTGGCGCAGTTCGTTTATGCATGTTTGACTTGCCAGAAGTCAAAGGTTGAGCATCAGAAGCCTGCTGGGTTGATGCAACCGTTAGAAATTCCGGAGTGGAAATGGGATAGCATTTCGATGGACTTTGTGACGGGATTGCCTAATACTGCGAAAGGGTATGATGCAATTTGGGTGATTGTTGACAGGTTAAAAAAATCGTCTCAGTTTGTTCCTATCGGCATCTCGTATCCGGTGTCGAAGTTGGCGGAGATTTATATCCGGGAGATTGTAAAGCTTCATGGAGTTCCTATGAGTATTGTTTCAGATAGAGATCCAAGGTTCACTTCAGATTTCTGGAAGAGTTTGCAAGAGAAGTTGGGGTCTAAGTTGAGGTTGAGTTCAGCATATCATCCTCAAACAGATGGTCAGTCAGAAAGGACAATTCAGTCATTAGAAGATTTGTTGAGGGCTTGTGTTTTGGAACAAGGAGGTTCGTGGGATTCCTACCTTCCACTGATAGAGTTCACGTATAACAACAGTTACCATTCTAGTATTGGGATGGCACCTTTTGAAGCATTATATGGTCAGAAGTGTAGAACCCCGCTGTGTTGGTATGAGTCTGGAGAGAGTGTGGTGCTTGGGCCGGAGATTGTTCGAGAGACAACTGAAAAGGTGAAGTTGATTTGTGAGAAGATGAAGGCGTCGCAGAGTCGACAGAAGAGTTATCACGACAAGCGGAGGAAAGATTTAGAGTTTCAAGCAGGTGAGCATGTATTTTTGAGAGTCACTCTAGTGACCGGTGTTGGACGCGCTTTGAAGTCGAAGAAGCTCACTCCTCGTTTTATTGGTCCTTATCAGATTTCAGAGAGAGTCGGAAATGTTGCATATAGAGTGGCTTTACCGCCTAACCTTTCGAATTTGCATGACGTGTTTCATGTGTCGCAACTTCGAAAGTATATTCCAGATCCATCTCATGTAATCCGCATTGATGATGTGGAGGTACGGGATAATCTCACAGTGGAGACGATGCCTGTACGGATCGAAGGTCATGAGGTGAAAGTTTTAAGGGGCAAGGAGATTGCGTTGGTGAAAGTAGTCTGGCTAGGAGCTGCCGGAGAGAGCATGACGTGGGAGCTGGAGAGCAAGATGCGGGAATCCTACCCCGAGCTGTTTGAATCAGGTAAATTTCGAGGACGAAATATTCTAAGTGGGGGAGAGTTGTAACGCCCAAATAATTTAATTATTTATTTAATTAAATTATTTAGGTAATTTATTTGTATAGTTATATTAAAATAATTATACGGTGTTTTATGTAAATCAGGGAGTGGTGTTTAGTAATTAAGCTGAGTAGGAGTCGGGGGCCCGTGATCCAAGAGCCCAAGGGCCTATGCGCATGAAGGAGAGTATTGGCTAGGGTTTTGGTCATTAGCGCATTTTGAGAAAGAAAGAAAGAAAGTTGCGAAGAGAGGAGAGAAAGGGGACGGCGCGCACCAAGGAGAAGAAGAGAGGAGATATTGTGTCACTGTTGCACTAGGCACCCTGTTGCTGGGCGCCAGTTTCTGTTCTGTGCTGATGCTCTTGGCGCCCTGTTGCTGGGCGCCAGTTTCTGTTTTCATTGTTGCCTGCTAAACGCCCTGCTGCTGGGCGCCAGTTTCTTGTGGTGCTGCTGTCTCACTTGGCGCCCTGTTGCTGGGCGCCAGTTTCCATCTTGTTGCTGTTGTTGTTTTCCAAAAGTTGCCGTTTTTCACAAATAATGTTGCTGTCACAGTGAATAAAATGTTGCTGTTTTTCACAAATAATGTTGCTGTCACAGTGAACAAAATGTTGCTGTTTTTCACAAATAATGTTGCTGTCACAGTGAACAAAATGTTGCTGTTTTTCACAAATAATTGTTGCTGTCAGTGAACAAAATGTTGTTGTTTTTCTGAAAAATCACTGTTGCTGTCACATTTTTATGTTGCTGTTTTGCTGGAAAAATCACTGTTGCTGTCACTGTTTTCGTGTTGCTGTTTTATGGAAAATCACTGTTGCTGTCACTGTTTTCGGGTTGCTGTTTTATGGAAAATCACTGTTGCTGTCACCGTTTTAAGTTGCTGTTTTAAAAGCTATTGTCGCTGTTGCTGTAAATTGGTATTGTTCCTGGTGTCGTCAATTGTCGATGTCTCGGTGTTGTAAAATTGTCGTTGTCATAGATGTTGTAAATTTATTGGTGTCCTTGGTGTCGGTGGTCGTTGGTCAAGTTGTTAGACTGTCCTATAGGTGTAGGTGTATTGGTGATGATTGGTGCTATTGGTAATGGTATAACAGGTGATGTGCCTATTTTATGGGCTAAGGTGAACAGGTGATGGGTCTATGACCATTTATTGGTGTTGGTGCTGATTGTGTCACATAGATGACTGTTGTTGTTGATTGACTTGATGTGTTGTTCATGGTGTCGCATACATTTCATATGCATTATATTTTTGGTGATGAAGGCTTCGGCCTTGGAGCTATAGGTGATGATGGTGATGCTCATATAGGTGATGATGCCCTTATTGGCTATGTTATTGGTGATGATTGGTACCACATGCATATACCCGTTGGTGTGGGTTACGTCTCATTCATTATTCATGATGTTGGTGATGATTTTGGTGTTCGTAATTGTAATGTTGTTGTGAAGCGGTAGTTATAGTTGTCGTAACTCTAGCATATTGCCTATCATATATGCTATTATAATGTAGATATCTCACCCCTTCTGTTTGAATGTTACCCCTATGTTGGTAACGTGCAGGTGATTGCGAGTGAAGGCATGTCTACCTTCGCTAGTTGAGTCGGTGTCGTCGCTCTGATACGTAGCACTCGGGGGGATGAACGCTAGTTCTATTTGATGTCTTTAATATTTAATTTTCGAAGTTTTATGGTGATGTTATAATTGTTCCTTTGAACCTTGATTTTTATTCCGCTGCGTGGTGATGTTATAACGTGCTATGTGTCGCACTATCTTAATGGTGAAACTTTATTATTGGCGTGTGAAGTTTAACGGTGTAAATGTGGCATCCCTTGTGGTGTATTGAAAAATGTTTTTGGAACTCTGATTTTTGTCAAAAAATTTCCGGGTAGAAAAGGGGTGTTACACCTACAAATAAGGAGGACAAAGAATACATGAAGGCAATTCCATATGCCAATGCAATTGGTAGTATTATGTATTCTATGATTTGTTGTAGACCGGATGTAGCTCAAGCAATGAGTGTGACAAGCAGGTTCATGGGAAATCCAGGAAAGGATCACTGGCAAGCGGTTAAATGGGTTCTAAGGTACTTGAAAGGGACAACAAATGTTGGTTTGGTGTATGGCAAGGGTGAAGAAGATGCAAAGGCGGTTCACGGTTTTGTAGACTCCGATTATGCTAACGATCTTGACAAAAGAATATCTTTGTCCGGATATGTGTTTACCTTGTATGGAAATACTATTAGTTGGAAAGCGAGCCTACAACACATTGTGGCATTATCAACTACCGAAGCGGAGTATGTTGCTCTCACAGAAGCAATCAAGGAGGGATTGTGGATTCAAGGTTTGGTTAGTGAGGTTGGCATAAGTGATGATCTTGTATGTATATCTTGTGATAGCCAAAGTGCTATTCACTTGAGCAAAAGCCAAATGTACCATGAGAGAACCAAACACATAGATGTTAGGTTCCATTTTGTTAGGGACATTGTGGAGAAAGAGGAAGTCGAAATTGTCAAGGTTCACACAAGTGAGAACCCCGCAGATATGCTCACCAAACCGGTTCCCGTGAGTAAGTTTAGGCATTGCCTAGACTTGCTTGGTGTTGACATGAAGTAAGTGATGTCTTGGTTTTTTGAATTCGAGTTAAAGTTATTTCTACTATGATGGAGTTTGCATGAAGGTGGAGATTTGTGGCGTGTGGTGCAAATAATTAATTGCTGGAGGTGTTAATAGATTTAAAAGTGTTTTTTGGGCTGTTCACTCTTGAATGGGCCTCGCTGTGTTGTTTGTTGCTTCCGTGGGCCGGGTCTCATCATCAAAACAGAAGCTGTGAATTCATCTCGATTTATCGCGTCCTTCTTCTTCTTGTTTAAAAGGTCGCGTTCAGAACCTATGAACAAGAAGCATTCGAGTTGCAGAAACAGAACCAAACACAGAGTGAGAGAGAATTGCGAGAGAGAGTGAAGATTCTTCATCATTGTAAATCGTTGTTCTTCTCTTCTGTGTTTTGATTCTTGTTGTATCGAAGGAACAGAATCGGTTTCAAGAAAAAGGAAACCGATTTCTCTGATTGTAATCATCATCATCATCATCATAGTGGATTTTTGCTCGGATTCAGACCCCCAGATGTAGGAGAAATCCGAACTGGGTTAACAAATTCTTGGTGTTCTTCCTCCTATCCTTTTTCTCTTGTTTTTCGGTTTCAGTTTTTACGCTTTCTTTAAATTTCTGTTTTCGCAATTAAATTCTCTTTTTTCGCTTTATTGTTAATTGCTTTCGGTTTCTGTTTTTCAAATTCTCTGGAATTGGCTGCTGGTTCTTTGTTGATTTATCGTTTCAGGAACAACAATAATATTGACATCACTCTTGTGGATTCAAATAAATAAACAATGGCATACCAGCTAACAGAGACACTATGCAAGCATTTGATTTGGAAGAGCAGCAAATTGCATCATTCAGTTGTTTATCGCCATTATATCTCAGTTTTGCATTGTTAAAACATATCATTTGTTCCTAAATAAACCTGTTGATACAATCAAAGGCTTTTAAACTCCTTCACATGAAATCGAGGCACATAAATTATTCTTACATGCCTAGCCGTGTTTGTCTGTTCCTTAATTTTCAAGATATAATCAAGATGTCAATGCAAAAATGGACTGTGATTGTTAAACAAGAAGTTGCCATATGCCCTTACTTCATCACTGATATGATATGATTTAAGTTCCAATAATCAATTGCTTGCAAGAAACAAGTAACCTGCAGGGCATGATAAAAAGTACTAAGCCCAAACTTAATAGGAGCCCAAAATAGGCAAGCTCAAAGAAAAATTCCTCCCACGAACAAGCAACGGCACAACCATATGGAAAGCTACGACAGAAGTAAAAACAAGCCCAGAGTGGGTATAAGGAAGAAGTGGCGAAACTGCTAAAGGAAGTACCTTCCAAAGAAATACGTCCTTCAAACATACCTCGGATCGAAGAAAAGAAGTTAGCAAAGTAAACATCCAGGAACGTCTCCGAGGTTCAAAGTATCTCCTCCCTTTTTATTTTCTTTAACAAGCTGCTACACAATAGTTAACTTGAACAAATTCAATTTCAATGACATGCTCTCACCAAACTTCTAAATAATTCTGACGTAAACGCTTCAGTCATGCAATCAAAGGCTTTCCATCCTGAATGACTTATTGTTAGATGCTTGTTTGCAATCAATATTGTTGTATCATAAGCACTTATCATGCCTTGATCCTGCATGTCATGCCCTTAATCCCTTGGGCCACTAACCAAAACTAAGTTTTTGGTCTGAAATTCTTTGGATAAATAAATGCATGTGTGAGCTGTTGCATCATTCCACTTGTTTAAATGAGTCATTTCACAAATGAGAAGGCACCATGTTGCATGAGTTTTTGGATTGAAACGGTTATATATCCTAACCTGCATAAAAATTGTACATCTCTGCTCAATAATATAATACCCATATCAATCATAAATAAGAAGACATGTAGCTGTTGAGTCCAATCTTTTACATATCCCACATGAGTCAAAAAGCTACTGGATGTGTAGTACTCTTTGTTGGATGTTTGTATTAAGTTTTGTTTCAGTAACAGAATAAGAACAGCAGCTGACTGAGCAGAAATTAAACTGTTTAAAGGAAGATTGGCCGAACAATATGATAAGAACAGGGTCAATGCATGATACCAGCCAACCATACCGGATTACTAAAAATGAAGTTGCCAAATGGCCGAACAAAAATGAAGAACTCAGCTTGCCAAATAACAAATGAAGTCCACATCTGGCAGAACAAAAAAATGAAGTTGGCCGAACAATAATGAAGCGGCCAGTTGGCCCGAAGAAAATGAAGAAGCCGGCCGAACACAAAAATGAAGTTAACAGTCAGTCGACCGAAGATGAAGACGTCAACCGGTCAAACAAAAATGAAGAACTCAATCGGCCGAATGACAAAAGAAGAAAACGAAGAAGCCGGTCATAACAACCGAGCAAAAGTGAAGAAGCCGGTCATAACGGCCGAGCAAAAATGAAGAAGCCGATCATATAGATCGAGCAAAAATGAAGAAGACCGATCAATAAATGATCAAATCTAGAATGGACCACAATAACCCCAGACGTAAGTCCCGACAGGTAAGAACCGAGCAACGTCTCGACCTTACCCTTGGGCGAAAAAATCAAGTCCCGACGGGCAATAGGCGAGGCTGACGAGTCCTTGCCCCACCTTGGGCGAACCTTATTGGGAAAAAAGCGAAGCTTGGCAAGCTAGCCACACCATAAGGAATCTCTCTAGAAAACCGACACAACCAAACACCGCAGCATGACCAGGCGGTAATGTTGGTCTATTGAGGCAATGAATGAAGTCGTGACAGGTGAAGACCGGCGGAAGCCAACATACACCCTTGGGCAAAAACGTGGAGCGAGTACGCTCCCATTAAAGACGTAAGTCCTGACAGGTGAAGACTGGCGAAAGCCGATATACACCCTTAGGCACCGGCCATTCTATGAATTAACAATGAAAAACGACGAAAGAAGTGTCAGGCCAGAGCCTGTGTGGCCCCGACCCCAAACAAAATCAGTCTAAACAGACCCAAAAACAAGTCGAAGATCAAACAACAAAGGCAATACAAGCAGAACAAACTGAAAGAAACATGAAGCAATGTCCGAGATGAAAAAGAAAACCAAACCTTGGTTTTAACCAAAGTTGTGCTCCCAAATACCAAATGGCGGAGGTGTCACAACATCCGCGAAAACCTTGTAAGTAAATCAGAAGAAAACAAAAGGAAGCAAAATATAACCAAAGGGGGGCAAGTCACAAGAAACAAAGGCTAGGCGTCTACATCACTCCCTTTTGTCATACCCTAATTTTGTCCCATTTAATTTTAATCAGCTTTTTTTTTTGCGCACGCACATTAGTCACGACGATCATTGCACCGTCGCGCACACCCGTTATTCCTAAACACATACGCATGCTGCTCCTAATCGCGTACGCGTCGTTGCTCTCATTGCGTGAGCGTGTTTGTTTCTCGTTGCGTACGAGTATTTATTTTTGGTACTCGCTTTTTTTATCACTATTATAGTCATTGCTATTAGTTTAATTATCATAGAAAAATATAATAAAAATCAGAGCTCAATATAAAGTCTTTTTATTATTATAATGTAGTTTTATTTACGATATAACCCAAAAAGTCAAATTTGTTACAAATAAGGACAAAGAAAAAGTAAAAAAGGGGTACAAAAATAAAAATAAAAATGAAGTTAAAAGAGGGTATGCGCTTGCTGCCTCTGCTCCAGTTTTTACATTTTGAGCTACCAGCTCAAGCTCCTTTCATCTTGTCTCTTTGTTTTTCTTCATTTTGAGCAAAAACACTGCAGCTTTTGCAGCACCACCCCCCCCCCCCCTTGCTGCTGCTGCATATTCCAGAGGTTGTTGTGCTTTATGGTATCCTAGAGTTGTGATCCACTGCTTTGCACCCACACCTACACCACACAATTGGCCTATAAATACTGTGAACAACAACACACAAAGGGGGAGAACGGACAGTAACAAACACAGCAAAATATATACAAAAACTAGTTTTTAAACTTGAGAAATTAGGAAGAGAAAATTTTTCAAAGATCACCAGAAAAGATTAAGGCTTCACACCGAAACCTTAATCACCAAAGTACTGAGTTTCAAAATTCTGAGAAGTAGGAAAGGGCAACAACAGTAAGAGGAGCAGCGGTAGCAGGGCAAACAATAGGAGAGTTCTCAGAAGCTGGAGTAAAAGGTTGTTTCTTGTTTTTTTCAAACTTAGACAAAAATGTGTATTCAGGTTTATGAGTAGGTTTTAAAATAGGTGTTAATCAAATAAATACAGTGAAAAATGTGAACTTATGTATTTGTATGTGTTTTTAGAAGACAAAAAATAGAATCGGAAACGAAAATGAAAAAAAAAACAGCAACCAAAATAAAAGAGAAGGGTAGAAGTTACCTCCGGCCACCGTGTACGGTGGTCGGCCCTCAAGACCACAGTCACTGCCCCTTCCCCCTCCACGAACCGTGTACCACCAAACCTCCACCGTTCAACCACCGTCGCCTCCCCCACGGCCAGCCTCCACCAATAGACAGCCACAGTCACCCATCCACCCAACCACTGTCGCCCCTCCACCCAACCACCGTACGCGACAACCACAGCGCCCCAACAACCACCGTACACCTCAACCCGTCGGCCAGCCACCACCCACAGTGCCTCCACCCACAGCGCCGCAACCCCCATCCAACCGCAACTGCCCCCACGCCATCCTCCCACCATAATCGCCCAACACCACAACAACCACCTACATTCAGGGCCATCCACGGCCGTACGCCCCCCGAAACACCAGCCACCATCGCATCCACCCTATCCTCCCCTTCCCCTTTGTTCGGTTCTCCTTCTCACGACGGAGATGTGGGAATCTCGTTCTCTCTCTCTCTCTCTCTCTCTCTCTCTCGGAGTAGGAAACGGCGGTGGTGGAGAGAAGAAGATCGGAGTGGGGAAAAGAGAAAGGGGTTACGGCGGTGGTGGGGAGAAGAAGATCGGAGTGGGTGATAGGAGAGGAGAGGAGAGTTACGACGCAAGGTGGGGGGTGGGGCGGAACAAGGAGAGAGAGAGAGAGAGAGAGAGAAATTTTTTTTAGGTTTTGCGCATTTGGGGTTGGAGGCGCCGTGGAGAAGAGAATAGGCAATTAGGGTTTCTAATTTTAGGTTTAGGCTTTTATAGTATGAACTCAGGGGCATTTTTGTCCTTTCACCTTTTATTTTTTTCAGATTTCTATTAACACACCCTGCACCTACTCTGCGCACCCCCTCGCAAGCCAATGTTCCGAAACACACAGCCCAGTTCGCAAAAAAAAAGAACTGGGCTCGCTGATTGAACCCCCCTTTTTTATGATACCCCCACTTTTTTATTTACACCCTTATTCATTTATTTCACCCCTTTTTATTTACACCCTTCTTTTACTATTACACCCATCAGTTTTAATGATGCAGCCCTTCCTTGCTAATTGTTCCCCCTGGTTTCCTTTACTACAGCCCACCTCGTTATCTCATTTTTTAGGGGACTAAGTTGACCGTATAGCCGAGTTAGTCATCGTTTTAGGATGAATGGACCGTACGGCTCAATAGTCCAAAAATACCTATTCAAATAAAACCAAATCACTCCATACACAAATAATTTTCTTCCAAAAATCAAAATCTTATTTTCCAAAACAGGGGATTAAATCGGCCGTACGGCCGGGTTAGTCAACGTTCTAGGACGGATGAGCTGTACAGCTCAATAATCCTAAAACCCCTATATTAAAAAAAAATACCAACCAACAAACTTTTTCTACCCAAGAACTACGTAGCTTTGATTTCTCCATCGCACCCGGAGATACGTAGGAGCAGGGGCCCTCTCCTGTCAAGCACAAAAAACTAAAATTTTTATTAAGCCTTTTTCTTTCAATGAAAGGGTAAAAATTAACATTTTCAAAACTAACATTTTTTTCCTACAACTAATTAGCAGGTAACCTTCCTTAGGAAGGATGTCGTGGGGTGCTAACACCTTCCCCATGCATAACCGACTCCCGGACCCTAATCTGGTCTCAATGACCTTTATCCATTCCGAAGGGATTTACCGATGTTTGCCCTAAAAATTAAACGTTGGTGGCGGCCTCATTTTTGAACCTTCGAGGAATCCTCACCCGGATTTTTCGATCGCTACAGCTGGCGACTCCACTGGGGACATTTTTTTTAGAGAGTCAAACCTAGTCTAATTAGTTGTAGGAGTAGTTGCTAATTTAATGCTTTATTTTTAATCCACTTTGTCATTTATTTTTTTTATTGCATATTATATTCTCTTTGATGTGATATGTAAACATTAGGATAGAAGACCACTTTTTGTATATGTGTTTGCTTGTTTTGTAGCTTGGGGATATATCTGTCGTTTTGCTCCTACACACACTGCACTACTACACTTTTGCACACATGTGAGAATAGTCCTATACCCGGACTGGAGCATAAACTAAGTTAGAACGAGACTGCGTAGTAATGGCCCTCTGGATGTACGTCCAGCTCGGTGGTTACGAAAGTCTCACCTAGAGTTTGGTCCCTTCGAGGGTGCTATCACTTCTAATAGCTTGCCTATTGTAGTGGCTAGCGTTCTCGAACGGGGTCGTTGGCTCTAAGAACCTTATTTAGGACTCTATAGAGCTATCCCTTGGAAGGTTCACTTAATAGAACAACTATAGAACATCTCTCAAGGAGCCTCCTTAGGACACAAAGGAGCATCATACCCCTTGCATTCAAACAAACCTAATACTTTTCTTTTTCAAAATTTTTCAAAAAAAACAAACAAGAGAAAACGCTTTTTAATTTTATCCCAAGAAAATGCCTCATGCGTTCCTTTTTTCTTTCGCATGACATAAAAAATATATGCATCGACATCTCATTTCGCATGCATTTCTATGACCGCCAGGGAATTGTAAGACCTTTTCGGCAAGGAGAGATGGATCAGGCCATAAAATTAAAAGGAACCATGCATTTGAAAGTCAAACAACCAAACTTGAGAAATCTGCGGGACCTTGGCAATGAAATGCCAGCATGGCGTCGTGACTTATTCACTGTCAAGCAATGTTTTAAAACTCGAACCGGTGACCGACTCGGTGAAGGTACCGGGTCACTGAGTCAAGGGTCGGACCGAAGGGTCGACAGTTGAACCGCATGACCAAAACCGGAACCGGATGACTCGGACCCGGTCTCTATTTCCCGAATTTTCAATACCTATATAGTATATAATATAAATTTCGTCCCTGTAAAATTAATAACTATGTTTATTTTATATCTACTAAAATATAAAAATTAATATCTTAATTTATTAATATTTTTAAATTTTTTCATACATAATAATAATCTATTTTAGATCACACAAATTAATATTATGTACTCAACAAATATGGTGTTTATTTTTGCTAAACAAGTTATTATATTTATTATAATCAGTTACGTATAATATAATATATATGAGTTACATATAATATAATATATATGAAACACAATATATGTTTTCTTTTGCTATTAGATATAAATAAATATATCACATTGCAAAGTTACATCAAAACAATTCGCTAGCTTAGTGGCAAAGTAGCTTGAATCTCACCTCTATGTGCAAGGTTCGAATCCTATGGAGCCTGTTTTCCAGCCAATTCATTTTTATTAAAAAGAATTCATTTC
This sequence comes from Astragalus membranaceus, assembly GCA_039519185.1. Lineage (NCBI taxonomy): Eukaryota > Viridiplantae > Streptophyta > Magnoliopsida > Fabales > Fabaceae > Astragalus > Astragalus membranaceus. The sequence continues at coordinate 157,492,532 of CM076850.1, read as the reverse complement.
AAGCATAAACCGGCCGGTTTTCTCTAAACCCACCGAGTCACCGAGTTTCTCTAAACCCGGCCGGTTTACAACGAGTCGCACCGAGTCACACCATTTCCGATCCAAAACGTGAACCAACTCGGTTACCCCCCCCCCCCCCCCCCCCGGTTCCCGGTTCGACCGGTCCGACCGGCCGAGCCGGTCCGGTTTTTAAAACACTGCTGTCAAGTACGGGAATCTCCTGAGCCTCCTGGACGTTAAGGTACAAGTTGAAGCTATCACTGCACTGGGCCAGTATTTTGATCCACCGTTACGGTGTTTCACTTTCCAAGATTATCAGCTGGCTCCAACATTGGAAGAGTTTGAAAATATTTTGTGTTTCCCTCCCGAGAATAAGAAGCCTTATCGGTACGTAGAGCATTATCTCTTACCTGAAAATTTATCCAAGATATTGAAGGTTCCAACGTTAGAATTGGCTACAAAGATAGTGGAAATAGGTGGCAAAAAAGGTTTGACCAGAAAGTACCTAGAGAAGGAAGCTTCATTCTTGGCCAAAAAGAAAGATTGGGCTACTTTCATGGATGTCTTTGCTCTCCTCATCTATGGGATTGTTCTTTTTGCAAATGACAAAGATTTTGTTGAATACACCGCAATTGATGTCTTTCTGGCCTTCAAACTCCGAGGACAAAACCCTGCCTCAGTCGTTCTGGCTGATGTTTATTTTTCTCTCTGGGAACGTCATGAGAAAAGAGCAGGTGTGATATGGTGTTGTTTTCCTGTGTTGTACCGTTGGCTAACCTCTCATATATTCAAGAGAAATCATCATATGGAAGTTAGGGGTAAGACTGAGTGGGCCCAGTACCTCGCCGGCCTAACAGGGAGCGACATCTCTTGGTATTCTCGAGATCAAAACATCGATGAATTTGTTTATCAGTGTGGAGACTTTCCAAATTTTCCCCTCATGGGGACGAAAGGTTGCATCAGTTACAACCCAGCCATTGCTCTAAGGCAATTCGGTTATCCCATGATGAATCCACCTCCAGAAGAATCCCTATCTACATTTGAGCTAGAGTACAGAGGCTCTAAAAATCTTGACATGTTAAGAAGGGTTAGCCGAGCTTGGGACAGAATAGTCAAGAAAGGACGTGAACTAGGCCCTAGAGCTATTGATGTTGGGGAAAACTATCTTCAATGGGTTGCACTTAGGGTCCGAGAGGTCGGGCTACCTTTTCGCCTCGCACTTCCCGCCGGCCACGAAACTCCTGAACCAGTTCCTGCCCTCAATGAAGAAGTAGAAGAAGTCAAAGTTGCTTTAACCAAATCTGAACAAGAAAAGACTGAGCTGCAAGCCCAGCTGGAAAGAGCACTTCAAGAAAACGCAGGCCTGAGGCGAGAAAATATCGTCAAAGGTAAACGCATTGCAGAATGCGAAGAAAGGTTAGAGGTCGGGATGGCTAAGCTTCTTCGTGTGCAAGAAAGCCTTAGAGGTGCCAATGAAGAGCTTCAAGTACGTAACAGAGACCGAGACAGGGCCATTGACAATGCTTATGTATGGAAGAGTCAGTTGACAGAAGCTGTGGAGAAGGAAAAAGATCTTCAAACTCAGCTCCAAAGTTTGAAGGCGCGGTTGAAAGAAAAGATTGATGAGTATGAGGGTAGGCTTGCGACCGAAAGAGAAGCCAGAGGGGTGATACTGGGAAGGCTCGAAGAATGTCAAGCAGCACTCCGAAAGGAGTTCGGAGATGCGAACGAATTGAAAGAGTTCGCTGATTTCCAGAAGAACCTCTATGAAACAACCGAGAAAGAGCACGCATATCTAAAATAGGAATACATGAAGCTGAATGATCATTGTCATTACCTCCGGGACAGGTTCTCAAATCTAGCTAAACTATGCAATGAAGCCATCATAGATGTTCCGGATCATTCACTATTTTTTTTTACAAAACCTACGAGCTTTGGGTGATGTATGTTTTTGTAAATAGACTAATTAAGAAGCTAATAAGTCAGTGAAATTAAGTTCTATTTTATTTGACATCAAATTTAAATTTTATTTTATAATAATAACTTTAAATATGTCAAACAATTGATGTATATCGATATGTTTAAATTAAAAGAAAATATTAGCAAATTTATAATCTCAAAATTTACAAAATTTAATATAATAACAATAATATTATTAAAAGTATTATTTTTATTTACTTAAATAGGCCGGCCTGATAGGCCTAAAAGGTTTTTTCGATGGCTTGTAGCATGGCCTTTTAGCTAAATAGGCTTTTTAAAAAGCCTTAGCTTTATCTATTTAAAAAAAAGTCTGCCCTGACCTAGGCTTGACATAGGCTGGGCCATAGGTCTCTGTCGGACGACCAGGCCTATAGTAACATCAATGCTTGTCATGGCTCCTTAATCCGAGATTAAACTCTTCACCATTGGATCAAAGTGAGGGGTTGCTGCGAGTAAGCCCATGGAGGTGTGCTAGTATTTAGAAAAATAGAAAAGGGGGGGGGGGTGCTGAAAGTAATGGTTCATAGACACCACTAGGAGTATTCAAATCCAATCCAGCTCAAACAAAAACTACAAATTGATCCGATCCAAAACAAACACCATTCTATGAGATCACATGATATCCAAATACATTCTATGCACATCATAAGAATAGACCCTTAAAATTAAGATGTTGATATATGTATTTATATAAATGTTCATTTCCTTTTCATTAAGTGTAAATATTTGTATATATTTTATACATAATATAAAATATTTAAGAATAATTGTTTATAAAAACTTTATAAGGTGATTTGTGACTCAATTTTCATGTTTAAACTAAAATAATTGTGATCTACAATTTCTGTAATGACAAATTGATCGTAACCATCATACATTGTGTCTCATTATTGCATTGGTGAAAATGAAAAGTATTTGCAAAAAAACCCATGGATCATAATTATGAAAAATAAGTAGATTAATAAGTTTAAAATTAAAGAGTATATTCAAGTGATTATTTAGAGCAATTTTTTAAAAGAGTTTAAACAAAATATTAGATATTGTCAATTCACAATGTCTAATACTATCATTTTTTCGTTTTGAGTAAGAAGAAAATATCATTTTTCAATGATAAATGAATTGATTTTTTAAAATTCATGACTTGACTATTTGAATTATGCTTTTTGATGAGAAAAATAATAATATTTGAGTTAAATAGAAATTATTAATTTCATTTTTTTTATCAGTAATTATTAATTTCATCCGGATGCAATATATATACTTAGTTAGAAACGAAATTAATGATAAAAAATCAATTATTGTATTACTTTTTTTATATTGAGTTTTATATTTGAATATGAAACTCAATTTACATATTTGAATGGTAAAAAAGGAAAAAGTAGATAAAATATTCGATAGAAAACATAGAATAAATCTTGGAAAAAGTAAAAGTTGAAGTAAAATAATTTTTACAAACAATAAAGATATATAAGATTGATATCAATGATATGTGCTCTTAGATACTAAATAATACCAACAACATGTAATATGTTTAGTTGTTGGGAGGCAAAAGAAAAAATTGAAAGTAAGAAAATCAAATAAAAAAAATGTTAAAAACTGAAATAAGAAAATAAAAAGTCATTGAATAGATAAAAACAAAAAAAGTAAGAAACAAAAATAATAACAAAATAGTAGTATCTACTATCTTGAATAAGTTTTGAAGAAGGAAAAGAAACCAAACAAACCATTAAAAAGCAATGATAAGATGGATGAAAAGCGAAAAAGTGAATGTAATTTTTTAGATTGTGTTTTTTTTTTTTGCAAAATTCAAGCTAAACCAACTCAATTGAACAGATTGGTTTGGATCGAGTTCAAAAGTCGTGCACTATGAAGTTAATTAATTTTTTTAAATATAAAAAAACTACATTTATTTTGTAATCAAACTCAAACTCATTAAGGGTAATGCAATCTAAAATATTAAAATCTTACGACTTAATTATCATAAATTACAATGGTAAAAAGTTTAAGCAAATAACATCTCGTACTTTTAAAGTAGTCATCTAATATACTTACTCATTTGGTGCTTTGGTTCGGGTGTTCGTGCGGGTGGGTTTGTTTTATATAATTAGTTGCCCAAACCAATTAACAAATGGTTAATTAGTATGAGTTAGTTATGGTTATTTAGTATGAGTTAGTTTCGATTTGGTCCGAACATGAAAAATGTCGGATTCAAACAAGTCTATTTGAATTGAATTATGACTTAATTTGAATTTGTCTGAACCATTGAACACCTTAATTGGACGAAGTAAATGTTGGAGCGAGACACGTGGAAATGTTTCACTTTTAATATAAGAATCTTGATGAATGGATGGATTGTACCAAGTCATATATACATTTGAAACTATAATAATAAGTAGAATTGTAAATTTTTAATAGAAGCATGTACAAAATCTTAGTTGTCTCTCTCAAATCCTAGTTGTATCTCTCAATTTTCTCTCTACTTCTCTCTTTCTTTTTGCTCACCTACTAAAGAGATGATTTTTGGTCAACTTTTTGAACTGAAATCACCTCTTTGTATCATTTTTTTGTCTTTTTATTTAAATAAGTGGTTCTCACATAGATCTAGTTTTTATTTCGTACTTTTTATTGATTTTTTTGATTGACTGCGGCGTAACTGTTGTCCATCGTCTTGGTGCGACGTTTTTGCCTCCATGTCTTGTTGTGGTGTTTTTTGGTTCAAAGCGAGAAATCAACTTTGACCTATTGTAAATTCAACCAATGACTAGGGCCCTAGTGCTACAAATTCAAAGGCATGAGTATTCTGATACTATTTTGTTGTCACATTTGTAGGCATTTTGTCATTTTATGCTATTAACTTGGATGTTGTGAGTTTGTTCAAAAATTTATCCTTTTTGTTTTTAGTCATGCTAAATTCATTACAATCTATCAATTTGAATGAATGAATATTTTTTTTAATACAAAAAAAATTGTAGATCACCATTTTTTCTACGCAGGCTCTCTCCGTCTCCACATTCTCAAATAAATTGCATTCAAGCTTCAAAGTCAAGAAACATCGGACTTGTCCCCCAACCCTAAGCTCCGCTAGGGTTTAGTGGTGGCACTTCCCCAGGGCTCTCTTGGTCGTTCTCCAGCTTCTCCTGGCTCCCGCTCGTCTCTTTTGGCGTTCTCGCCCTAGTTTCTCTAGTTTTCTACCATTCTTTTGGTTGTTTCTCTGACCGATCGTTAGCTGGGTGGTAGGTGGTTTGTGATTGGGTGTCTCTGTTCTGATGGTTTCTAAGGAACCATGAGAGGAGGTTCCTCTATCGAAGGAAGAGCAGGAGGTGGGTTTCGCTGCGGATGAATCGGAGGTGTTGAGGGGGAAATCTTCGAATGTTCTCTGGTGGGGAAGCTATGGACGGACAGTCCGTATAATGCGAGAGAGTTTAAGAGCACAATCATTCAGGCTTGGTGGCTGAAGAACCATGTGGAGATTCAAGATCTCAGGAAGAACCTTTTTGTCTTTCGATTCTCTCAGAAGAAAGACGCAGAGACAGTGCTGAAGAGTGATTCGTGGAATTTTGATCGTAATATTCTCATATTGGATCGAATCTCTGGTGAAGAACAACCATCAGACTTTAATATGTTTAGGGTGTCTTTCTGGGTTAGGGTGTATGAGCTTCCCCCAAAGCTGAGATCGGATGCGATGGCAAGAAAGATGGGAGATGCTATTGGTAGGTTTGAAGAGGTGGATCAGAAAGAGGGGCACAAAATGGGGCGATTCCTCCGTTTTAAGGTCTCTCTCGACCTGAGGAAGCCTCTCATGAGGGCAACTGTTATTAGATACCAGGGGCGTAGCTTAAGAGTCCATTTCAAGTATGAATGCCTTCCAACATTCTGCTTTGCTTGTGGGAGGATAGGACACCAGGTTAAAGACTGTGAAGAAGTGGAAGGTAATGAAGATGGAGGGTTTGAAGGTTTAAAGGAGTCCGAGTTATCCTTTGGCCCGTGGCTCAGAGCTTCCCCATTACCAAAGTCTACTTTTGAGCAAGGAAAGGAACAAAGTCCAGGTATGTGTAGCAAAAGCCATTTTGCTTCTTCTAGTTTCAGTAAATGTCAATCCAGTGGTGTGTCATACCCCTATTTTGTCCGGCTTGGGTCAAAACCCTAATTTTCCCCACAAAAAAATAAAAAAATAAATTATGCATTGCATTTTGGGCCCTAGAAACCATCCCAAAATTTTTGAAATCATTTTTAGGGTTAGAATGCACGTTTTGGGAAGTTAGGGTCAAAAAGGGCATTTTGGTCATTTCTCACAAAAGGGTCTATAAAAATAATTTTTGCAATAGGCCTCATGCATCAAATTAGGGTTTTTGAAAATGTGTTATGCATGCATGGCAAGCTTTGAAAAAATATGTGATGCATGGCAAGCTTTGGAAAATATTTCATGGCAAAGACCTAAAAACATTTTGGCGGAAAGCAAAAAGACAATTTCTATTTTGTTCCAAATGACCAAAAATCGATTTATACAATTTATATAGGCTAGGAAATCGATTTTAGGCTCACCTATAGGCCAAGAATCGATTTCCTTATCCTATGTTGGAAACAAAGAATCGATTCACACCTATACATAAGCCAAAGCCATGAATCGATTCTTACTATTTTGCAAAGGCATTAAAATCGATTTTTAAGCTCTCCTAAAAGCCATGAATCGATTCTTACTATCTTTCAAAGGCATTGAAATCGATTTTTAAGCTCTCCTAAAGGCCAAGAATCGATTCTCACTTACTTTAACTAAACATGAAATCGATTCCCACCTATTTAGGATGACTCAAGAATCGATTTCCTTCTTTTTTAAAGCACAATGAAATCGATTCCTATCATTTCAGGAAGTCCTGAAAATCGATTCCCACTAATTTCTAAAGCCCAAGGAATCGATTCCTATGTTTTCTAAAAGCAAAGAATCGATTATACTATATTTTGCCTTCATCAAACAATCGATTCATCCTTGCCATAAATGTTTTTAAAAAATTCTACGCTTTCCCAAGCCTATAAATAGGCAGCCTCAAATCACATTTTCACACAGACAGAGACTTCACACAAGATCAGAGAGAAGAATTGCTACACACATTTTTCACGAGATCTGACACACATTTTTCACGAGATCTGAGAGACATTTTCACGAGATCTGAGAGACATTTCACGAGATCTGGGAAGACAACTCTCGCAAATCTCATTTTCCAGTTCTCCGCTTCATTTTCGCTCGTTCTTCAGATCTGTAATATCTGTCTTCATCAGAGGTATTTCAGTCTTTTCATTCGTTAATATTTAGTTATTGTGATCCATGTGATTTAAATTAGCCATAGCATTCATCTGCTCGTTCTTGTATGTTATCGTCCATTGCTGAGGACGAACCTTAGGATTCCCACTTATGCCTAGTGCATCATATTCTAAGTGGTGAAGATGGTCTCGGGTGATTCAGCTTGCCCCTTTTAAACCCTTTCAAAAACATTTTTTAGAACTACGTCGCTTTGATTCCCGTTTGGGATACGTAGGAGCGAGTCACGTCCTCGTCAAGCGCAGCAAATAAAAATCCTTTTCATCCCCCTAAACCTCCATTTTCAAAACAAACAAAAATGTTTTCAAACCCATTGTTGTTAATAGCTAATCAGAACCGTAGTTCGTCTAGCTATTGACATCGATGTCCTTTCTCCAAAAAGAACAGTAAGCGATGACCACCCATAGCCTTTGCTAGTTTGGCCATCAAACAAATCAATCCTTTTCAAAAAAGCTTTCAAAAAGAGAATAAAAACAAGTTGTTACCAACAGTCACCCAGAACCTTAGTTCGTTTGACTAGCGGTAGCGACTCCTTTTGAGTACTTAGCGGTGATTACCCATAGCCTTAGCTAGTTTAATCACTCGCTAGTACTCGTCCTATTTCGAAAACTCACCTAAAAAGTTAAAAAAACAAAAACCAAGAACTACGTAGCTTTGAATTCTCCATCGCACCGGGAGATACGTAGGAGCGGGCCATGTCCCGTCAAGCACTTTTCTCTAAAAACCCTTTTTCCCCCCTTTCTCACCAAAATTTTCATTAAATTTTCAAACAAGGAATAAATAGGCAAATCTAGGTATTTTCCAAATCAAATGTTAAAACCACACATTTAATTAGAGGTTCCCTTTCGGTAGAAAGGACGTGCGCGGTGCTAACACCTTCCTCGCACGTAATCGACCCCCGAACCTATATCTCTAGTTTTCAAAGACCATCCGCCTTATCCGAAAGACTTTTTTTCAATGTTTTGGTCTTAAAATTAAAATATTGGTGGCGGCTCCAAAATTTTTCCACGTTGTACATTGAGAAGCCCAAGCCGGGATTTTTCGGGGTGCAACAGCTGGCGACTCCACTGGGGAAACTTTTTTAAAAGACGAGGGTCAAGCCTAACTAATTTAAATGTGTGGTTTAATGTATTGTTGATTTGATTAAAACCTGTTTGCCTCTCTTTCTTATCATTGATTGTAGGCGTATGTATTTGTGTTGTTTCTTATTCCCTTTCTTTTATCGCTTATGCCCATGCATTTTTTCTATCCCCATGATCCCCTCTTCTTGGCTCCTTTTCCTAAGGTGAGAAATATCCTTGTTTATAGATATTCTAGGTATGGAACCCTAGGGTAGATAACTTGTTATTGCTTGCTTTTGTCTGGACTGCTCTGGTTTTCATTTCAGGTGGGGGTAGTACTAGGGAAAATGCCCTTGACACACACTACACTTATACCCTGTGACTATGTGCTTTGAGCGGGACCATAACCCAGGTCTGCAAAAACTTAGGAGAGTGGATTCGAGTAGTGAGAGCCCATCAGGACCTTTGTCCGTTTGGTTACTTGCGAAAGTTTCAACCAGAGTTGTGCTCTTTCATGATGCCTCACACCTAGCAGTTTGCTGCATTTGTGGGGAATTTTGTGAAAGGGACTGTAGCTCTGGTGGCCTTGTGAGGGAGTGAATAGAGCTACATGGAAGGATTACCCTTTTAATTGCCCTAGATCATAGGTCTTACCTCTCTTTAGGTCACAAGGGCTTTTCCAAAATTGTGTGTGCATTATTGCATCTAGTTTAGTTCATTTCCGCCAACGTTTTTTTTTTGAAAAAAACAACGAAATAAAAAAATAGGTTTTTCCTTCTCTTTCATAAATACCTATATGGGGTGGCATATAGGGTATACCGCCCTAATTTTTCAAAACCCCACCTGTAAATATCTGTCTTTATAACAAGCATCCTCATCATCCGCATTTACATCATAAACAGCATGCATTACAAAAAATACAGCATTCCTCATGCATCTAAATACAAAAATAACATAAAGCCATATGCATTGCATTCATTTACGCATTCATACTTGTACTCATAAAAAAATGTTCTATCATCAGAAAAACAAAAGGCAAGCTGGTTCACCAACATCGATACTCCACCCGTCTACAAGCAAGATTGATGGCTAGCAATCAACATCTCGAGAATGAAGACCCCCTGGGTCAAGATGAGTCGGTTATGGAGATTCTTAACCCCGAGCAGCTGGCTCAAGAGAATCAAGCTTTGAAGACTAAAGTGGAGGCTATGGAAGCACAAATGGTCGAAGTAATGAGTATGCTACAGAATTTGAGGGGTGGGGCCACTGCTGGGGCCGCTGCTGTTGTAAATCCCGAAGGGGTTGTTACCTTTGTTTCTCCTCCGGTGTCCGCTGAAGTTACAGCTACTCACGGACAGGGGGTCAGTCACTTTGCCCATCCTCCAGGGGCAAGCGGACAGAGTCATCTGAATGCACCGATATACCCTTGGGGGATGCCAATGGGTTATATGCCGCATACTGCTGAAGCTATTCCTGTGGGGTCGAGTCAACCTGTCACGACTATGCCCGGTGGAGCTGCTATGGGACCACAAATTCATACTCCTAGTCCTGATACTGTACTGCCAAGAGGTTCACCTAGTCCTACTCTGGGAGTTACTGTGAACCCTCAGAACGCTGTCCATCATATGGGAAACCCCGCTCAGTATAGGGGTTATTATCACGGTCCGGGGAACTACCCACAAGGTCACTTGTTTGGGAACACTCAGCATGGGGATCGGTATCACTCGCTTGAAGAGCGCTTAAGAGCTGTGGAAGGATCAGGAACTAGAGCCAGGGATGCCCGAGATTTGTGCCTTGTCCCAGATGTTGTTATACCCCCTAAATTCAAAGCACCTGACTTTGACAAATATCGCGGCACCGGGTGTCCATCTAGCCATTTGACGATGTATGTTAGAAAAATGGCCGCTTATGCTCATGATGACAAGGTGCTCATTCATTATTTCCAGGACAGTCTGACTGGGGCATCACTAGATTGGTACATGCAGCTGCAATCCTCCGAAGTTCACAGTTGGAAGGATCTCTCTGAAGCCTTTCTAAAACAATACCAGTATAACATGGACCTTGCTCCAGACCGGTCTCAATTACAGCACATGAGCAAAGGAGATAGAGAGTCATTCAAAGAATACGCTCAAAAATGGAGGAGCATAGCTGCTCAGGTGAAGCCGCCATTGACTGAAAAAGAGATGGTGTACATGTTTATGGAGACCCTTCCAGGGCTGTATTATGATAGGTTGGTGGGGAGCGTTTCGTCCAATTTCTCAGATATGGTTGTCATTGGGGAACGATTAGAGCACGGATTGCGTAGCGGAAAGATTGCTGGAGGTTTTGGCAATTCTAGCGGACAAAAGAAACCCTTTCCCAACTTCCCCAAGAAGAAAGAAGGGGAAACCAATGTTATTTCCGCAGGGGGAGGCCCATCTTTCAGCTCTCCACAGCAGGCGGTACCATTATCTTTCAACTCTCCGCAGCAAACTAATTCAGGCTACAGAGCCCAGAACTATCAAGAGAAGAGGCGGGCTAATTTTGATCCGATCCCGATGACCTATACTGAATTGTTCAATCATCTTGTCGCAAAGAAGTTGGTCAATACTCGCCCCATGAAGCCTATACAACCTCCCTTTCCTAGGGGGTACAATGCTGATGCTACTTGTAGCTTTCATTGTGGAGGAGTTGGACACACGGTGGAAGATTGCAAGGCTTTCAAATATGTAGTCCAGGATTTGATTGACGCCAACTGGATCTCTTTCAAGCCGAACAGTCCCAGTACAACTACAAACCCCCTACCGGGACATGGGACACCATCCGCTAATGCAGTAGAGGATTCTGTGGGGCAGACAATGATAAGAGATGTTAAGTGTATCCAGACTCCTCTGGAAAATATACATGCTGAGTTGTGTCGTCGTGGTGTTATCAAGAAGGGTTGTGTATGCGCCGATCCTTTATGTGTGGGTGCCTGTGAAGTTTTCAAGTCAGTCCTGCAAGACCTGATAGATCGGTGCGTGGTTCAGATAGGGACCCATGATATTGAAGATGAAAAAGAAATCAATGAGGAAGTAATAGCGGTGCCTATGAAAGAGGGATGTTGGGATACCCTAGGGGAGTCCAGTGGAAAGTTTGACTACTTGGTCAGATATGACGCTCCCGAGAGTGCTCAAATCCGAATAGAAGACATCCAGCCCACAGGATGGGATGAGGAAGAGGAACAATACAACCAAATTGCTGTCATCGGTAATGGATCCGAAGCTGAAGAAAGTGAGACTGGTCTGGTTCGTCGCTGCCTTGCCAGAGAAAGTTGAAGAATGGGGAAGCTGCTGCCTTTCCTGTGACTTTTAATTCAATATGATCATTGTAATGCAACTCTGTGGCTCTGCCCAAGGTCACAGAGCAAGTTGTTAGGGGCAATCATGTTTTTATTTTCAGAATCATCATCATTAATAAAAACGTTGTTTTTGAATTCCAATCAATAAAAATCAATTCCTTTTCATTTCATGTGTCTCTTCTTTTCTTTATTATTTTTGCCTGCATGTCTCACCTTCTGCTTTTTCGCCTCGGCAAAAAGCAAATCCACAGCAATTGTCTCTCAAAATAACAGTTCCAACGGTCCATATTTTGACTTTGATCACCTTATCAATCAAGCAGAGTGGGACGTTGAGAAAGATCGGGAAAATCCTCCAGAAGGTTAATGAAGCAAGGAAAAAGGGTTATTCAGCATCCCGGGGAATCCACTAAAGTGATCAACTTGGGAACCACTGAGAACAAGAAAGAGGTCAAGATGGGCGCTTCAATAAAGGAAAATTAGAGCTCAAAAGGGAAATAAAGAAGAAGGGCAAGTGCATGAAAATAAGTGAATTATTGTCCCAGAGTTAATTTTTGAGGAAATAAGCAATCATGATTTGAAATGAAGTCGGACTACCATTCCATATCCAAAAACAAAATCCTCTCCTAACCACCTTAAGCCAAGAAAATCCCAAAGAGAAAAACAAAATCCTTTCCGACCCATCTTAAGCCAAGAAAAAGCCAAAAATCCAAAAGTCACCTTAGACAAGGATCACCTCGAATAAAAAACAGTGCATCGTTTTTTTATCAGCTCACCCAAGCTCAAGAAAAAGAAGAAGTCAAAGAAGGAAAAATCATTCAAAGAGGAAAATCCCAAAACCAAAAGAAAAATACAAAAGAAATGTAAGTAGTGAGCTGGTACATGTTACCACAAAATACAAGAGATCCTTGTCTAAATAAACCTTCAAACACTTTCTCATTTCCATGCACCCCTCCTCTCATAAACCGCAAACACTCTCCTTTGACCTCGACAGCCCGCCCTCCATAGACCCTTAGCCAGGAATAAAACCTCCTAATACCTCATCAAGCCAGTTAACCATCATAAATCATCGATCAACAGCCAACACCGAATAAAAACCATCCTGCCATTAGCCCCAAATACCTCATTAAGCCTACTCATCTCTCCTCCACAAAACACCACAATCCCGAAAGGTCCATTCCGATCAATGATTGATTGCTGTTGTTTTCTCAAAGTTTTAGCTCAAGGACAAGTAAATTCATTTGTTTACAATATGCCAAGTGGGGCAATCCTGTCGCTCTTCACCCCTCCTACAATTGGGGAAATTGATCCTACACCTATCTCATCCCTTGTCGCACTCACATTCATTAAAACCATACAGGGGCAACCCCCTTTCTTCTCTAGTGTATGGGTCAGAAGCAGTTCTTCTCATCAAGGTTGAAACACCCTCTCTACGAGTAGTCATGGAGGCCAGGTTAGAAGAAGCAAAATGGATCCAAGCTCGTCTAGATCAACTGAATCTCATTAAAGGGAAAAGAATTGCTGCCCTGCACCATGGCCAATTGTACCAACAAAAGATGAAGGCAGCTTTCGGCAGGAAAGTCCGTCTTCGAGAATTCGGCGAAGGAGACCTTGTACTCAAAAAAGATCCTACCTATCCAGACTGACTCCGTGGGAAGTTGATACCCACTTATGACGGTCCATATGAAGTCAAGAAAGCTTTTTCCAGAGGAGCGCCGATACTCATAAATATAGACGGCGAAGATCTCGGGAATCCAGTCAATCCAGATTAAGTGAAGAAGTATTAGGCCTAAAGAAATAGACGGAAAAAAGAGAAAGATAAGCCAAGTAAGAATTAGCTCGCTAGGTTGAAAACCCACAAAGGGCGACCTAGGCAAAATCAGAGCGACCCGGTGGATTGAAAACCCGCAAAGGGCGATCCAGGCAAAAATTAGGGTCTGAAAACTTAGGCATGAAAAGTAAAGAAAGGCATACAACTCTCCTACAAGCTTGGATGAGAGAGTGATCAAGGTCAAGGACATAGATGTTTGGCACTGTTCCACAGAGACGGACAGTCAGAATTCAGCTTCTCTCCTTTTTCGTGTCTTTTTACAGTTTAAACTTTCAAGTGTAATAAATAATCGGCGTAACTTCTTGTGCGACCGGTTTCCATATTAATAAAGTTCAAATTTCTCGTATCTGTTCACTCTTTTATTTTCTGCTTTTTCTGCTCAAAATAAGCGTTTTGTGATGATGATGGTCCTGAACTGTAAAACATGTGCATACATCATAGAGCATTGCAAATCATTACGAGATTCTTAAGAGTCCCGGGAGAAGGCAATTCCCCAAAGCCAGTCAATCATGCAAGAGAGCAACTACATCCACGATTGCTTCAAACCAGCAAAGTCAAGACCAACCTGCACTCGGCCCATGAGCCCCGCAAGTCCAACAGGTTCCTCAGTCTCGTGTCATGAGTGTCGCGGTTTGGCTGAACCAGCAAAAATAAAAATAAAAAAAAAATAAAAAAAAAATATAAAATAATAATAAGCAAAAAAGGCAATAAACAAAACACAGTCATGCATTACATTCATCATTACACCAAAATCATAGCATAACATGCACTCATTGCATGCACATGCATAACATGCCTTTGCATAACATGCACTCATAACATGCACTCATTGCATGCACATGCATAACATGCCTTTGCACAACATGCATAACATGCACTCATAACATGCACTCATACTCCATGCACCATTCCTTGCATTAACTGACGTATGCAGGTACCTCAATTCAGTGCGGCAGCATTGAACATTTCAATCAATCGATCAACAGGATTCGTGAATCCCTTCAGGACCCAAGTGTCCCTTCAAAAGCAGACTTCACCTCGCATTCGAGCTGCGGGTAAGTCCTTCAGACCCCGAGTGGTCCTTCAGACTAGTTGTATCAGCCTAAGACACAATAGACGTCCTACATGGTCAACATATCAGTTCCGGATCTGATCTTGACCCATCCTGGCTGCTCGGAAAAGGCCACCCCTTCAGGCAGACCGTTTTACTAGTACCGTTGCTAGTTTGCGCTTCATCAGACCCATTGGTCCATCAGGCTTAGGCATGCCCTTCAGACCTCGTCGGTCCTTCAGTTTAACTCCAAACAATGCGCCAAGCATCAACTGCGAATTAGACCTTCAGAGCCTTAGTGCTCCTTCAGACCTTGAACGGTCCTTCAGAGCCTTAGTGCTCCTTCAGACCCTGAGTGGTCCTTCAGAACCTTAGTGCTCCTTCAGATCCCGAGTGGTCAGTCATTTTCTCTCTCGGTTAATGCGCCAGGTGTTAACCATTCCCCGTTTGTTCTCAAGCCCATCTATTCAAAAATAAAAAAAAGAAAAAGAGGAAAATTCGGGTTTCCCCAAGTGGACAAAATCGGTATAATTTCTGAATTCTTTATCCTCATTTTGCCTTGGAATACGTTTCGGCCAATTCATATTCCTCGTTAAAATTCAGATAAAGAGGGGCAGCTGTCATACCCCTATTTTGTCCGGCTTGGGTCAAAACCCTAATTTTCCCCACAAAAAAATAAAAAAATAAATTATGCATTGCATTTTGGGCCCTAGAAACCATCCCAAAATTTTTGAAATCATTTTTAGGGTTAGAATGCACGTTTTGGGAAGTTAGGGTCAAAAAGGGCATTTTGGTCATTTCTCACAAAAGGGTCTATAAAAATAATTTTTGCAATAGGCCTCATGCATCAAATTAGGGTTTTTGAAAATGTGTTATGCATGCATGGCAAGCTTTGAAAAAATATGTGATGCATGGCAAGCTTTGGAAAATATTTCATGGCAAAGACCTAAAAACATTTTGGCGGAAAGCAAAAAGACAATTTCTATTTTGTTCCAAATGACCAAAAATCGATTTATACAATTTATATAGGCTAGGAAATCGATTTTAGGCTCACCTATAGGCCAAGAATCGATTTCCTTATCCTATGTTGGAAACAAAGAATCGATTCACACCTATACATAAGCCAAAGCCATGAATCGATTCTTACTATTTTGCAAAGGCATTAAAATCGATTTTTAAGCTCTCCTAAAAGCCATGAATCGATTCTTACTATCTTTCAAAGGCATTGAAATCGATTTTTAAGCTCTCCTAAAGGCCAAGAATCGATTCTCACTTACTTTAACTAAACATGAAATCGATTCCCACCTATTTAGGATGACTCAAGAATCGATTTCCTTCTTTTTTAAAGCACAATGAAATCGATTCCTATCATTTCAGGAAGTCCTGAAAATCGATTCCCACTAATTTCTAAAGCCCAAGGAATCGATTCCTATGTTTTCTAAAAGCAAAGAATCGATTATACTATATTTTGCCTTCATCAAACAATCGATTCATCCTTGCCATAAATGTTTTTAAAAAATTCTACGCTTTCCCAAGCCTATAAATAGGCAGCCTCAAATCACATTTTCACACAGACAGAGACTTCACACAAGATCAGAGAGAAGAATTGCTACACACATTTTTCACGAGATCTGACACACATTTTTCACGAGATCTGAGAGACATTTTCACGAGATCTGAGAGACATTTCACGAGATCTGGGAAGACAACTCTCGCAAATCTCATTTTCCAGTTCTCCGCTTCATTTTCGCTCGTTCTTCAGATCTGTAATATCTGTCTTCATCAGAGGTATTTCAGTCTTTTCATTCGTTAATATTTAGTTATTGTGATCCATGTGATTTAAATTAGCCATAGCATTCATCTGCTCGTTCTTGTATGTTATCGTCCATTGCTGAGGACGAACCTTAGGATTCCCACTTATGCCTAGTGCATCATATTCTAAGTGGTGAAGATGGTCTCGGGTGATTCAGCTTGCCCCTTTTAAACCCTTTCAAAAACATTTTTTAGAACTACGTCGCTTTGATTCCCGTTTGGGATACGTAGGAGCGAGTCACGTCCTCGTCAAGCGCAGCAAATAAAAATCCTTTTCATCCCCCTAAACCTCCATTTTCAAAACAAACAAAAATGTTTTCAAACCCATTGTTGTTAATAGCTAATCAGAACCGTAGTTCGTCTAGCTATTGACATCGATGTCCTTTCTCCAAAAAGAACAGTAAGCGATGACCACCCATAGCCTTTGCTAGTTTGGCCATCAAACAAATCAATCCTTTTCAAAAAAGCTTTCAAAAAGAGAATAAAAACAAGTTGTTACCAACAGTCACCCAGAACCTTAGTTCGTTTGACTAGCGGTAGCGACTCCTTTTGAGTACTTAGCGGTGATTACCCATAGCCTTAGCTAGTTTAATCACTCGCTAGTACTCGTCCTATTTCGAAAACTCACCTAAAAAGTTAAAAAAACAAAAACCAAGAACTACGTAGCTTTGAATTCTCCATCGCACCGGGAGATACGTAGGAGCGGGCCATGTCCCGTCAAGCACTTTTCTCTAAAAACCCTTTTTCCCCCCTTTCTCACCAAAATTTTCATTAAATTTTCAAACAAGGAATAAATAGGCAAATCTAGGTATTTTCCAAATCAAATGTTAAAACCACACATTTAATTAGAGGTTCCCTTTCGGTAGAAAGGACGTGCGCGGTGCTAACACCTTCCTCGCACGTAATCGACCCCCGAACCTATATCTCTAGTTTTCAAAGACCATCCGCCTTATCCGAAAGACTTTTTTTCAATGTTTTGGTCTTAAAATTAAAATATTGGTGGCGGCTCCAAAATTTTTCCACGTTGTACATTGAGAAGCCCAAGCCGGGATTTTTCGGGGTGCAACAGTCCCTCAGCTAAAAAGAAAAATGTGTGGATGGTTGATAGTGGTTGCTCAAGGCATATGACTGGTGATGCTTCACTGTTTCTAAAACTAAGCAACAAAGCAAGTGGATCTGTAAAGTTTGCCAACAATGAATCTGCTCAAGTAATAGGTAAAGGTTGCGTGGAAAGCTACAAAATGAGAAAAACTTAGCCATCAAAGAAATTAGAAGCGATCATGGAGGAGAGTACGAAAATTCATCATTCAAGACATGGTGTGAAAAGTATGGCATTCATCATAACTTTTCAGCTCCAAGAACTCCTCAACAAAATGGTGTAATTGAAAGAAAGAACAGAACTATACAAGAGATGAGCAGGACAATGCTGAATGAGCACAACCTTCCCAAATATTTCTGGGGTCATGCAGTGGATACAGCGTGTCATGTGCTAAACCGTGTATACTTAAGGCCATCTCTCAACAAAACACCATATGAGCTGTGGAATGGTAGAGCTCCAAACATTTCATACTTCAAAGTCTTTGGAAGTAAGTGCTTCATTCTTAATACAAAGGACAAGTTGGGTAAGTTTGATGCTAAATCAACTGAAGGTATTTTTATGGGTTATTCAAATCATAGTAGAGCTTATATCGTTTACAATAAAATTGATAAAACTATGCAAGAATCTATTCATGTTTCTTTTGATGAAACTAACCCTTTTGATAAGAAAGCTGCTAATGATGAGGATGAAGTGATTGAAGTGATCAAAAATAGATCACCTGAAACTAACAGTGAAAGTGTAGAAGAAGCCGAGGAGGAAGCTGAACCTCAAGAAGAAGTTATAGTGGAACAAGAGCCCCAAGACATTGATGATCATCTCCATGGAAGAACACACGATGATCTGCCCAAAACATGGAAATCAGTTCGAGATCATCCCATGGAGCAAATTATTGGTAGTCCATCAAAGGGGGGTAACAACTCGCTCCTCTCTTAATCTTTTATGCTTTCATAGTGCTTTTGTCTCTCAAATAGTTCCAAATAATATCAAGGAAGCTTTAAATGATCCAGAGTGGGTTTTGTCAATGCAAAAAGAACTTGAACAATTTGAAAGAAATAAAGTTTGGCACTTAGTTGAAAAACCGGTCGATCGGACCATCATAGGAACTAAATGGGTTTTTCGCAACAAACTTGACGAAAATGGAACAATTTTATTAAACAAAAGTCGTCTAGTAGTTCAAGGTTTTAATCAAATCGAAGGGGTGGATTTTGAAGAAACTTTTGCTCCTGTGGCTAGATTGGAGTCCATTAGGATAATTTTGGCATTTGCCTCCTACATGGATTTCAAACTACACCAAATGGATGTCAAAAGTGCCTTCCTAAATGGTTTCTTAGAAGAAGAAGTTTATGTAAAACAACCCCCTGGTTTTGAAGATTTTAAAAATCCCGATCACGTCTTTAAACTTGACAAAGCCCTCTATGGATTGAAACAAGCACCTAGAGCTTGGTATGAGAGATTAAGCAAACATTTAACTGCCAATGGTTTCAAAAAGGGTAAGATTGATTCTACCTTATTCCTTAAAACCAAGGGCAAACATATCATAGTAGTTCAAATCTATGTTGATGATATTATCTTTGGATCTACTAATGATGATTTGTGCAAGGAATTTTCTGAGATGATGACTAGTGAATTTGAAATGAGTATGATGGGAGAACTTAACTTTTTCTTGGGACTTCAAGTGAAACAATCAAATGAAGGAATCTTCATATCCCAAACAAAGTTCTCAAAGGAATTGCTGAAGAAATATAACATGAATGACGCAAAAGAAATCAGCACTCCTATGGCTACAGCAACTAAACTAGATAAGGATGAGCAAGGTAAACCGGTAAATGAAACTATGTATCGAGGTATGATAGGTAGTCTCTTATACTTAACTGCATCTCGACCCGATATTATGTTTGCTGTATGCCTGTGTGCTCGATTTCAAGCATGCCCAAAAGAATCACATTTAAAAGCTGTAAAACGGATTCTTAGGTATGTTAAAGGGACCATAGACTTTGGGTTGTGGTACCCGAAATCGAGTACGTTTGATTTAGTTGGCTTTTCTGATGCTGATTTTGCAGGTTGCACTCTTGATAGAAAAAGTACTAGTGGAACTTGTCATTTTCTTGGTCCTTGTTTGACCTCCTGGTCTAGTAAGAAGCAGAACAGTGTTGCTTTGTCCACAGCTGAAGCTGAATATGTGGCTGTTGGAAACTGCGTCGCACAAGTTCTGTGGATGAAACAAACTTTGGAAGACTTTGGTCTAATTTTTGAAAGTGTGCCTGTTTTGTGTGATAATACAAGTGCTATTAATATTGCTAAGAACCCTATACAACACTCTCGCACTAAGCATATCGACATTAGACATCACTTTATTAGAGATCATGTGTCTAGGGGGAGCATTGCATTAAAATTTGTAGGCACGGATGACCAACTAGCGGATATCTTCACTAAACCCCTAGCCGAAGCTCCTTTTTGTAAAATCCGTAGAGAGCTAGGGATGCTTGATTATGCTAGTTTATAAAATGTTTTCTATTTGTTTTTTCACCCCCTCTCCTTTTTGATGAAAACAAAGGGGGAGAAAATATGCAAGTTACTATTATATGTGGGGAGAAAATAGGAGAAAATATATGCTTATGCTTAGGGGGAGTTTTTTTTTTTTTTTTTTTTTAAAGAATTTTCATTATTATCAAACCCTATGCATAATGTAATTTGTTATCATCAAAAAGGGGGAGTTTGTTGAACCAAGGGTAAACACTCCGTTATTTTGTATGATAACAAATTACATCATATCTACTAATGTTTCAAGTTGAGCAAAGTGCAGGACTTAATTTAAAGAGAAGAAGACACAAAAGAAGAGAAGCTTGAAGAAGAAGCAACATATGAAGTTCAAAACCCTAAATTGTGTCTAAGCCTTTTAGGACACTTTGTAAAGGTCCTATCACCTAAAGTGTGTGGCACTTTAGCTATTGAGAGAGATGACTTTTCAAAACATGCATGATGCATAAAAATAGTTTTGAAAAAATATTTCACAAAATTGCATGCATGCATAAGGTGGCAAGTTGAAAAAATTATTTTTAGGAAAGCTTGGAATCGATTTCCAACCCATTTCATAGGCCTTGAAATCGATTCTCAGGACCTCCTATATGGCCTGAAAATCGATTCCTTCATGTTTCCAAAGGGCCATGAATCGATTCCCATGCCTTCCAAAAAGAAAAGAAAAAATCGATTCCCTTTATTTCTACATGGATAAGAATCGATTCTCAGGACCTCCATATGGCCTGAAAATCGATTCATGCCTTTCTACATAAGCATTGAAATCGATTTCCTCTTTTTCCAAACATCAATGAATCGATTCCTCCCTTATTTCAACTAAACAAACAATCGATTCTTTTATTTTTTAAAGGCAATGAATCGATTCCTTCACATTTTAACCTAATCAATGAATCGATTCTTCACCTATATTAAATGCTTTTCAAAAATTTTCAACGGTGCCTAAGCCTATAAATACCTGGTTGAGCTTCACCTTGAAATCTAACCATTGCTCACAATTTCTTCTCTACTCTCTCATATTCGAATCTCTATAGATCTATTGCTCTTCATTGTTTTATTTTTATAAGCTTTTGATTTTCAATTGTTATATCTTTTTTCAAAAGCTGTTTATAGATCTAAATCTGAGATCCTGTGCTCCAACTGTTTTGAATCTTGTTTTTCAAAAAGCTTTGTTTTTTCAAAATCATATCTATAATTTTAAAAGCTTTCAAGCAACCTCAACTTCTATTGTTATATCAATTTTGAAGTGGTTGCAAAAGCAAGATCATCCCTCATCTTATAGAGCATCTATAATATCCTAAGATCACTCATCTCTCTCAGTTCCTAAACTGACACATTACTAAGAAGTGATTGGATCCATAGATCTCAATTGTGTAATTCTTATTTTGTTCTAGTGGTTATTTTGAAATCCTGGGCTTTGTACTTGGGTCTCTCAATCAAGGGATTGAGTTGGTGTTTTGAAATCCTGGGCTGTGTACTTGGGTCTCTCAATAGGGTTATTGAGTTGGTTTAGAAATCCTTAGCAAGAGTGCTTGGGTTCTCAATTCAGGGGAATTGAGATTCACTTATATTGGGGTCGACTGTTTGTATCAAACTCTCTTCAATATAGTGGTTACTAAGTCCAAGGGTTGAAAAGCCTAAGGCCGAGGACGTAGGGGTTTTATCCCGAACCTCGCTAAATTGCTGTGTCTCTCTCTCTTCTCTATCTCTTTATATTTTGCACTTTATTTGCTTATAATATTGATATTATCATATACTTGATATAACTGCTTATCATATTCTCAATATAACTGTGCAAATATATCATATTGTAATCTTATCCAGATATCTCTATATCCTTCTTCTCATTATCTATTTTTATTGCTGTATACAATATTGATCTGTCCATCATCTCATTCTACTCCTCTTCTCCTTCTATATTGGTCAAATACTATTATTCCGCATTTAATCCAAACCAATATCGAAAAAGTTTTTTAAATTGAAAAAGAATCCATTAATTACCTATAACCTTATTCACCCCCCCCTCTAAGGTTACTTTATAGACTCTCAAGTTTAACACCTGTTTCCCCCAAGAGTGGGAATCCTTGCCGGTCCCCAAATGTCGCTATGCACATAGTCCATCAAGCCTTCCGTATTGTGTTGTCCCGTGTTGAACCTCACCTTGTGCATCTTGCCAAATACGCAATGTTCACAGAAAGGTAACCCTCCAAGCTTGTCCTTTCCGAACACACCAAGCTTTTCCAATATCTGCATACCCTTAGAACTCACATGCCCGAGTCTTTGATGCCACACCTTGCCCTTTCCGAACTCATCGATTCCGTGCTTGAGGTAGCCACATCTACACTACCGGTAATTGTTGTACCTTTGAGAATGTATATGCCATGATCCCTATATCCTCTCATAACCACTAGAGAGCCTTTGATCACCTTCATAATACCATCTTCCCCCTTAAAAGAACAACCCGCCGCTTCAAGCATACCAAGAGTGATTAAATTTCTCTTTACACCAGGGACATACTTCACCTCCGGAAGTATCTTTTATAGTGCCATCATCCATTCTAAGTCTTACAGAACCTATCCCTTCAATCTTGCACACTGTGTTGTTTCCCATTACTACTTGTCTGCCATTCACTTGCCTATAGCCGATCAACCACTCCTTATTGGAGGTCATATGAAACGAACAACCTATATCCAACACCCAGTGATCCTTGTTGATGGATGAAGAGGCCATCAACACATCACCATCACAATACCCTATAACTTCGCTTCTTGAAGTTATATGATGACCAAAGCCAGAGTCCAAAATCCATATTTCCTCATTCGTGGAAGTTGACCCAATGACTTCTTTCGCAATCAAAACGTCTCCTTCATAGTAATCGGAAGCAATTGAGACGCTTCCTTCATCATCAGTGGAATCACCCTTTTTCTTGGATTTCCATTTTGGACAATCCTTCCCTCTTTCTTACAAATGTAGCACTTTTTATCCTTCTTACCTTTTTCTTTATCCCATTTCTTGTTCTTCTTATTCTTGCCTTTCTTTTCAAAATTCCCTTTCACAAATAGACCTTCATTCTGTTCTTCCTTAGTCTCGGATTTCCTCTTAAGTTCCTTTGATATTAGTGCGGATTGCACATCATCAAGAGTTAATGTTTCCTTACCATAAGTAGAGCATCGGTGAGATGTTCATACGTTTTAGGTAAAGAATTTACAAGTAGGATAGTCTTATCCTCATCATCAATCTTGACATCAATATTTTCGAGGTCAAGAATGACTTTGTTGAATTCGTCAATGTGCTCTTCTACGGACTTTCCCGGTTGCATCTTGAAGGTGTAAATCCTTTGCTTCAAATACAAACGGTTGGCAATTGATTTTACCATATACAAGTCTTCCAATTTCTTCCAAATAGCTGCTGCCGTGGTTTCTTTTACCACTTCCCGGAGAGGCTTGTCACCGAGACTCAAGATTAGCGCACCATGTGCCCTCTCTAAAGCCTCCGCCTTTTCTTCCGCGGACATCTTTGCCGGCAAGCCCCTTTCTCCAAGTAGCGCACCCGCGAGACCTTGTTGACCTAGCTTCGCTTTCATCTTGATACGCCATAACCCGAAGTCGTTCTTCCCATTGAACTTCCCGACTTCGTACTTTGTTGAAATCATCGTTTCTTGATCGCAAACCAAAGCTCTTGATACCAATTATGTATGCATGCAATCAGATAAGACATTTAGAAGGATAAAGCACCAACATCAATAACAAGGCAACTCACGACTGTGCACTTGGTTTTTCTTTTGAGTGACTAGTACCTCTATAATATCTTTGTTACCCGGCATTATGCAGTAGCTCGTTAAAGAGGTATAAAGTTCACGTTTTAATAGCTTGATGAGAAGAAAAGAGAAGGGACACTTTACTAATTCCGAAGGGGAGTTTTGACCTGAGTAGGAGGCTGGTAACAGCTGGCTAATTCGTCAAAACAGGTCGGCAACGCATTTCGGCAACGGTGCTCGGCAGTGTTGGTTCGACTAGGGTGTGCGGCTTGGCATTTCATTGCAGGAACTATGTCAGCTGCGATGAAACCGGTTCTGGCGTTCCTCCATCTTGGGCTACTTGCTCGGCAGCTTCATGGAGGGTGGCTTGGCATCAAAGGAATCCATTCGGCAGCAGTGTTCAGAAGAAGTGCTCGACCGATTGTCTTCTTCGAGTGGTATCTGGGACTTCTCAAAGCAAAGGATTAGTAACTTCCACAAATGTATATTTTCTTACTTGAGGTTTTGATTTCTATTCCCAACAATTTACATTTCAATTGAAATTAAATACTCCTTAAGCAGTAAAAGGGGGATCGATTATATTTCCTTATGAATGAAAAACCATGACGAGACAATAAGGCATTTCATGCCAAAACGTAACAACAAGCTGAACTTTATGATATTTTTATTGCTCACAACATGTTTACTTGTAGGAGCCGAAAGATTGAGCAGCAATAGACACATTCATTTTGAGTAATCTTATTCGGTCAAAATATTCCACTAAAAATAGGCAAAAACCAAATTACA
Source organism: Astragalus membranaceus (assembly GCA_039519185.1). Classification (NCBI taxonomy): domain Eukaryota; kingdom Viridiplantae; phylum Streptophyta; class Magnoliopsida; order Fabales; family Fabaceae; genus Astragalus; species Astragalus membranaceus. The sequence continues at coordinate 157,467,993 of CM076850.1, read as the reverse complement.
ACACTAATTAATCAAGTTTTATAAGCCATTAACCAACCTGTTTTTTCACAGTTTTCTAGGTCATTGACTAAAAACTGTGAAAAAACAGGTTGGTTAATGACATATAAAATTTGGTTAATTGGTATTGTAACTTGGTTTTTGACTATTTTTTGTTAGAACATTTTGGCTAAATAACATTACTCTATTAATTTACTTACCCACTTTCCAAACAATTTTAAGTCAAAACACTCTATCCATGTCTCAGAGCCGAACATGAAAATAGCACTGAGATGGGGGTTTACGTTTTCAACATTTTAATAAGGATAAGGGGAAAAATACTTTTGAACCTTAAGCCATTGACAGCTGAATCATCAGATCCTGAAGCCATCGACGGTGCTCTTTCCACCAATCATATCATCAGATCTCGTTGCTGCAATTTCCGATTTTGACCGCAAGGAACACAACTCCAGGTCTGTTTTCGGTCTGTCGAGCTGCTGCCTATGGCAGTTTGGAATCATGTTCATGGTGTTGAGGTAGGAAAATAGGAAGGGTTTTCAGATCTGCTATCTGCTTTTTGATCAGATCTACTTTTCATTACAGATCTAAGGGATTTAACAATCTTGCACTAAAATATGAGGGAGAAGATGGTGGTGTTATCACTGGATGATAACTGGTGAGATCCATGTTACAGATCGGATCTCCATGGTTTTTGGGTTTTTTTTTTCGAAAAGGTGGGTGGCCAGGAAAGAGTTTTACCGTGGCCCCACGGTGGGCACCAGGCATCAAAGAATGAGAACTACCTCGGCGGACAGGTCCAGCTCGGCTGCCCGGTTCGTCTCCACTGTTCGGCAAACTTGTTTGGCGTCGCATTTTGGCAATGGTGCTCGGCAGTGTTGGTTCGACCGGGGTGTGCGGGTCGGCATTTCATTGCAGGAACTATGCAGGAACTATGTTTTTAGAGGTGTATTCGGGTCGCGCTACCTTACCGCAGCCCCTTGTCCTGGTGCGGTAATAGATGAATATTCATCTATGCCAATGTTACGATCAGTTTCTCTGGATGAGAAAGGGCCGAACACATAATAGATGAATATGAGTAAAGGAATGAGAGACAAACGTTGTGGATCCTTTCATTGGCCCAAAGGGCTATATTTATAGTACAATTGGTAATTAATGCTATTTATTACACATTATGGCCATTCTGAGTGTTACAAATTGGAAGGAGGGAAATCAGAGATATTTCCCTCTGATTCCCTCTATTACGCTTCATTCCTTTCTGGGAGAGGTAGAGGCGAGATATTTTAGGCTGATCGGTCAGTCGTCAGGGGAGGTCCTTCTGAAGCCGAGCGAATGTATATGCCGGCCGATCCGGATGGGAACACATATCTTTTTTTAGACTCGTGCCCTCTTCAAACCCACTCATTTACATATCTCTCTCAATCCTCTTTATCTCTTTGATGGAGAGGATGGAGAAATGATGAAAAATCCAAACATATGTTTTTTTGGCCTGGATCCTCTTCATAACCACCACCCCAATAAATCACCCTCGAACCTATCTAACTAATTCATCTTCCCTTCTCGTAAACTTATCCTTTTGATGGAGAGGATGGAGAAAAGAGGAAAAAATTTAAGCATATTTGTTTTGGGCTTGGATCCTCTTCAAAACCATTCCTTTAAATTCTTTCAGTCCTCTATATATATCATAATTTTTTCTCACTCTTAAAGGTTTTTTTATTTATTTTTTCATCTTCCTCTTTTCTTGAATTTGTCCCTTTGATGGAGAAGAAGAAAAATCTAATGGTATCTTTTACTAGACTTGTGTCCTCTTCAAAACCACTCCTCTACATCTCTCAATCCTCACAATCTCTAGGAGAGGATGGAGAAAATAAGAAAAACCAAATATATTATTTGGCTTGTATCCTTTTCTTAACCACCCTTATAAATCAAAAACCACCCTTATAAATCCCTCTCAAGCTCTATCTATCATTTAAATTTTTCTCACTCTTCATTTTTTTATTTTTTATTCATCTTTCACTTTTCCTAAACTTATCCCTTATGTTATACCTCAATTTTGTCCGATTTTTTTTTTGCAATCATTTCTATCATTTATTTTTCGTGTCATAAATCACAAATCCTATTGCTATGAGAAAAGCTTTTCAAGCTCATTCGATGATGTCTCGTCTTAATTCAGGCCAACGCTTAGTACTTTGTTCAATCGGGCCGAAATGCCTTTTTGCCCGATTTGGCCCATACTTGCGTGGTTGGCCTGTACATCTATGATTCGCGCCTGTCTAGTAATATGGGTCTATGTGTTGCTATTGGACCTATGTTAGTATTTTGTTTAGATTGGACCTAATTTTAGAAAATTGTTCTAATTGGGCCTTATTTTAGTCATTTGTCTAAATGGGCCTATGATTGGTATTTTGGGCCTAATTTAGTCATTTGATCAAAACGCCATAAAAAAATATATTAAATAAAATCAGAATTAATTAAAATTTAATTTACAATAATCTCAAAAAATCTAAAGATACAAAAATACAAAATAAATTAAAAAATACAAAAATAATAAAAATCCGAAAATACATAAAAAAAAAAGTAAAAAGAGGCGCGTCAACCTAGAGGAGAGAAGCAGCAGCTGGATCCTAACCCTTTCTTGCTCACCAAGCACACATCTCCAACCCAAACCCAAAACCTGCAAAAAAGGAAAGAAAAATGGAGAAGGATCAGAAACCCTAATTTCTGCCTATATAAGCAAGCCTGGACGCACCCAAAAAAACAGACAGAAAATTCATACGAATTTTATAGCAAAAAATTAGGGTTTTCACACTAAAACCCTAATCACCAAATCCTAAAAAGAAGAAGGGGACAGCGGCCATAGCAGCAGCAAGCGACAGCAAACAAAAGGAGAACTTCTGAGGCTGGAAAAAAGGTTGGCTACCACTATTTCGTTTTCCCTATACTCTGTCAATTTGAATACTGATAGGCTTTTTTAAGAACAACAGCTTTATTATAATCAAATTGTATATAGGAACTAAAAATAATCATACTCTGTTTATTGATGCGGTGAGTATTAGGGCTGTGAATAGAGTTAGTTTTGTTTTAATCTTGATGCATTAGGGTTTCGGCCTAGCTCCTGGAATCCACATATACTTGAACCAAAAACAGAATTTTCAGTTTATGTTGTAAATAGATTAGGGTAAATACTGTAAATAGGTTAGTCGTAAATATTAGGATTTAGGAATCAGAACACAAAACAAAAAGGAACCATAGAATGAAAATGTAGAAGGGATCAAAACAAGAAAATGAAGCCTAGGTCTCAAAAACAGAATCAGAATTAGGATTTGGTCTTTTTAAATCTTCAAATAAAATATAGGAAAGTAGAATCAGGAAACAAAATAGGTAGAAAATTAGAGAATAGATTTAGGATGAACAATGCAATACAAAATCAGAATCAGTAGAGAAATTAGAGATGAAGGAAAAACGAAGGAAAATTTGAACCTGAAACTCTGACCACCGTTAGCGGTGGCTGCCGCCGCAAGCTCCGCCAGCGTTCCCTTTCGTTCTCCCCAAGCCCGTCGCTGTCAAAAGGCCGTTGTTCTCACGGTCACCGTTCCGGTCTCTACCTCAGACCGTCGCCGTTCTCCTCCTCTCCTCCGCGCGCATGCACCCCCTTCGCGTCGTCGTTGTCATCGCGCAACACCAGAGCTACTTCGTCGCACCACCGCGTCGCCATCATCACTGGTCACGCGAATCTCCACTGTACGCCTCTCTCTCTCTCTCACCACGAACACCGTCTCACGCCCTTCTCCCTCCTCGTCGTGTCCCTATCTCTGTCAGTTCCGTTCCCTCTCTCTCACCGTCAGAGCCACCGCGTCCACCACCGTTGCCGGAAACGGCGCACGATCTCTCCCCCTTTCGTTCCTCTCACCGTCGGTTTACCATCCTCCCGTCGTCGCCTCATCCGCATAGTCCCTCTCACCTCGCGAACCTCAAGCCACCGCGAACCACACCATCATCGCCTACCCCACGGCGCATCACCCTTCTCTCCTCTTACCCTTCTCTCCTCTTCCCCTTCTCCTTCGTTGCCTCCTTTCCTTCTTTCTCTTTCTTTCTTCCACATTTTCTCCCTCTCCCTCTCTCTCCAAAAATTTCGCACTCTCTCTCCAGAATGGAAGATGAAAGCGGCGCTGGGGTGAAGTTTTGATGATGGAGTCAAATTAGGTCTAGGTTAAATGTAGTTTGGGCTTTTCCATTTAATTTTAATTTCTGATTACTAATTACACCCCTCATTTTAATGATATAACCCCCACTGGAAGCCCACATTCTCGCAGGCCAGTCCACAAAAACGAGCTGGGCTGTTGCTTTCCACACCTCCCTTTTTTAAAAACTACTAACCCCTGCAGCTAATGACAATCCATTTCACCACTACACCCCTTTTTCGTTCCTTTTTTCCTTTTTCTACAAATAAATAATTTCTTTCACAAATCCATTTTTTTTCTATGAAAATAGATATTCTTTTTTTCAAAAAATATAAATAGGGGACTAAGTCGACTGTACAGTCGGGTCAGTCTGCTTTTTAGGTCACTAATGAACCGTTACGGATCATGTCCTAAAATCCCTATTTAAAATAAACGATTTCTAAATTAAAATAAACACAAACGCATTTCTTTCCACAAATCAAATTTCAAAAATAGGGCATTAAGTCAGCCGTACGGCCAGGTTAGTCAGCGTTTTAGGACGAATAAACCGTATGGATTAAGAGTCCTAAAACCCCTATTCAAATAAAATCAAACCACCACACATCAAAATATCTTCCAAACTTCAAAAAACTCCGTTTTCACAAACTAGGGGACTAAGCCGACTGTACAGTCAGGTTAGTCATCATTTTAGGACAAATTGACTGATCACTCAGGAGTCCTAAAATCCCTAAATAAAATACACCAACAAACACAGTTTTCTACCAAGAACTACGTGTGATTTGATTCTCTACCAAGAGATACGTAGGAGCAGAGGGCGGCCGACCTCTGTCAATTGCACTAATAAAAAAACCTTTTTCAGTCTTCTCCTAAATAATCATTTTCTTAAATAAAATATCAATTTTCTTCTTTCTTTTTAATTCACAATAAAAGGGTAAAAGTAAATGTTTTCAAAATTAACTTTCGCTTCTACAACTAATTAGCAGGTAACCTTCCTTAGGAAGGATGTCGTGGGGTGCTAATACCTTCCCCACGCATAACCGACTCCCGAACCCTTATCTGGTCTCAAGGACCCTTATCCATTCCAAAAGAGATTTTCCAATGTTTGCCGTTATAATTAAACTTTGATGGCGGCTTAATTTTTTAACCTTCGAGGAATCCTCGCCCGGATTTTTCGGTCGCTACACCTTAGATGAAGAGAATGGAGAAGAGAATACAAATCTAAGCATATCTTTCTTTCGACTTGTGTCGTCTCGTTAAACATCTCTCTACATCTCTCTCAACTCTCTCCATTTTTTGATTGAAAGGGTGGAGAAAAGAAGCAAAATCCAAACAACACTTTGTGTGGCTTGGATCCTCTCCATAACCACCCCTATAAATCTCTCTCAAACGTCTGTATCTATCTCTTAACTTCTCTCACTCTTCATTTTTTTTCATCTTCCTATTTTCTTAAACTTGTCCCTTTGATGAAGAGAATAAGAAAAATCTAAGCATATATTTTCTAGACATAAATCCTTTACATAAACATCCCTCTAAATCTCTCTCAATCCTGCCTATCTATCTCTTTATTTTTTCTCACTCTTATTTTTTTAATTTTTTTACTCATCTTCCTCTTTTCCTATACTTGCCCCTTTGACGGAGAAGGAGCAAAGAAGAAAAGTTGAAGCATATCTTTTCTTGGAATTGTACCCTCTCCATAAACACCCCACTACATTGCTCTCAATCTTCTCCATCTCTCTCTTATTTTTTTTACTCTGAATTATTTTTTTGTCTTCTTCTCTTCTCCTTCTACACTTCTCTTTTTGATAGAGAGGGAGGAGAGAAAAACCAAAATCCTAGGATATATTATTTGGGTTTTAATCCTCTCCAAAACCACCCCTCAAAATCTCACTCAAACCTCTCCTTTTATCTCTTAATTTTTTTTATTAATCTTCCCATTTTCCTAAACTTGTTCATCTAATCGAGAGGACAGAGAGAAGAAGAAAAATTAAAGCATATCTTTTTTTTTTGAACTTGGATTTTCTCCATAACCACCTCTACATATCTCTCAATCCTCTCCATCTCCCCCTTTTAGTTCTTTTCTCACTATCCAAGTTTTTTATTTTTTATTTATCTTTCTCTTTTCCTAAACTTATCTCTTTCCCGGAAAGGATGGTGAAAAGTATAAAAATTTAAGCATATATTTTTTGAACTTGGATCCTCTCCAAAACCATCCCTCTAAATCTCTCACAATCCTCTTTATCTATCTCTTAATTTTTTTCTCATTCTATTTTTTTTACCCATCTCCCGCTTTTCCTAAACCCGTACCTTTGATGGAGAGGATAGAGAAAAGATATGTTTTTTAGAGCTCCGATTCTTTTCATAACAACCCCTCTACAACTCACTCAATCCTATATATCCATCTCTCCCTTATTGTTTTTACTCTTCAGTATTTTTTTCTCATATTCTTTATTCTTCTACACTTGTCTCTTAGATGGAGAGGATCAAGAAAAAAATCAAAATCCAAGAATACGTTTTTTGGTTTTGGATCCTTTCCATAACCACTATTATATAAATCTCCCTCATACCTCTCTACCTATCTCTTAATTTTTTTTTCAACTCTTTACATTTTTCTTTTATCTTATATTCATACTCATGTTTTCCTAAATTTGTCCTTTTGATGGAGAGGATGGAAAAAAGAATAAAAATTGAAGCATATATTTTTTTGGACTTGAATCCTCTATATAACCACTTCTGTAAGTCTTTTTCAAACCTTGCTATCTATCTCTTTATTTTTTTCTCAGTCTTCATTATTTTATTCATATTCCTTTTTGTTGGGGATAAACACGTGAAAGGGAGAAGAAAATGAAGTGGCGGCGCTAAGGGACAAGAGGAATGAATAGGGCAATATCAATAATATAGTAAAAGCTGCACTGAATTTCATAAAAGTAGGGTACAGATTACATGCTACTGACGTCTGTATATATACACAATAAAACAGGCCCAGGCCCATAATTCCGACTGGCCCATTTCGACTAGGTTACTAACTACACCTACTATTATTACAAGCAATAGAATTACATGGCATATCTCAATATTCCCTCCTAATTCACATTGCTGAGTGACATCATCCCAAGCATCGTTCTCAGTTCTTCGAATCTTCCCTTTTGCAATGGCTTGGTCATTGCATCAGCTACTTGAAGTTCCGAACAGCAATATTCCAGATTCAGCTTCTCATTGTTTACTTGATCGCGCAGGAAGTGATATCTGGTTTCTATGTGCTTCGACCTACCATGTGCGACAGGATTCTTGGCGAGATCTATCGCAGACTTGTTGTCGATTAACAACTTCATTGCTTCGACCCTGTGCACTCCAATTTCGACCAATAGCATGCTCAACTATGATGCTTGAGATGCTGCAAAGGAAGCAGCCACATACTCTGCTTCACAAGAGGATAACGCAACTATACTTTGCTTCTTCGAGCACCAAGAGATGGGTGTCGATCCATGCATGAAGACATACCCACTTGTTCTCTTTCGATCACTCTTGCCTCCACTCCAGTCGGAGTCTGTGTAACCAAACACTTCAGCATCATTCTTCGACTCTGACTTGCTAGGGAATAGAATACCATAACTTTGTGTTCCCTTTATATACCTTAGTACTCTTTTCGCAACTACTAGATGAGAGCTTTTCGGCTTCTCCATGAATCTGCTGATCATTCTGACACTAAACATAATGTCAGGTCGAGTGTTGCACAAGTACCTCAGGGAGCCCACAATCTGTTTGAAGAGGGTGGCATCTACTTCAATCCCTTCATCATCTTTCGACAGCTTGCTGCTTGTGTCTGCTGGTGTCGAAACCTCCTTACAGTTAATCATGTCGAATCTCTTCAGAATATCAGCTGCATACTTCGACTGATGCAAAAATATTCCCTTCTTCGACTCTGTGAATTCCATTCCTAGGAAATATGATATATGTCCTAGATCACTCATTTCAAACTTAGACATCATCACTTTCTTAAAGGCTTCGACTTCGACTTCATTGCTGCCAGTTATTAGTAGATCATCTACATACAGGCATAACAACAACTGAGTCGAAGTTCCATTCTTCTTCACATATACTCCATGTTCATTGGTGCATCTCATAAACTTCTGAGCCAAGAGAAATCCATCAATTCTCTTGTTCCACGCTCTTGGAGCTTGCTTGAGTCCATATAGGGCTTTCTCAAGCTTAAAAACCATGTCTTCTTGACCCTTCGACTCAAAACCAGGTGGTTGACAAACATAGACTTCCTCCTCCAGAGGTCCATTCAGAAATGCTGACTTTACATCAAGTTGATGTATGGGCCAGCCTCTATGACTTGCCAATGCCACTACCAATCTTATGGTTTCGATCCTGGCTACTGGGGCAAAGACCTCATTGAAATCCAAACCAGGTTTCTGCACGAAACCTTTGGCTACTAGCCTGGCCTTGTACTTGGCCACTTCTCCATTGGGCTTGACTTTGGTCTTGTAGACCCATTTCACGCCTATAGCTTTCTTTTGCCTTGGAAGTTCGACTAGCTTCCAAGTGCCATTCTTTTCGATTGACTTCAGCTCATCAATCATTGCTTCCTTCCACTGCTTGTGACTAAGAGCTTCTTCCAGGCTCACTGGTTCTGCTTCAGCCATTAATGCAAAGTGTATCAGGTCTCCCTCTGCTGTAATAGCAGAATCTGGGTAAGTGTCGAATCCTTCTAGTCTTACTGATCTCTGCCTTTCCCTTTGCGACCTTCTTAAAGGTTCGACAACAATGGGTTCTTCTGGCTCTTCAGTTTCGACCTCTTCATTCTGATCATCTCGATCAGAGACTTCGTCGAAGTCCATCATTGTAGGTTTCTCACAGCCTTCTTCCCAGTTCCAATGTTTCGACTCATCTACTACGACATCTCTGCTTTTCACTATTTTCTTCTGCACAGGATCATACAGTTTGTATGCTCCTGTCGAATGATAGCCAACAAGAATCATTTGTTGTGCTCTATCATCCAGCTTGCTTCTTAGTTGCTTAGGGACATGTCTATAGCATAATGAGACAATTATTCTGAGATGCTTGACACTTGACTTTCTTCCTAGCCAAGCTTCTTCAGATGTCTTCCCAATCAATCTCTTTGTGGGGCATTTGTTCAGAATGTATACTGCTGTGGCTACAAGTTCTCTCCATAAACTATGAGGTAGTTTCTTCTCCTTCAACATGCTTCTTACCATGTTAAGGATGGTCCTGTTTTTCCTCTCAGCAGTACCATTATGCTGAGGCGTGTAAGGTGCAGTGACTTCATGCACAATTCCTTCTTTCTCACAGAATTCGACTTCATGAGAATTGTACTCACCACCTCCATCGCTTCTAAGGGTTTTGATTGCACATTCACTCTGCTTTTCAATCATTACCTTAAACTTCTTGAATATTTCTAGTACTTCACTCTTCCTTTTGATCAAATATACCCAGGACATTCTAGTGTATTCGTCAATGAAGGTGACAAAGTACTTATTCCCTCCTAAGGAACATACTTCGAAAGGACCACAGACATCAGAAAATATCACCTCTAGCTTCTTCTCTGTTCTGCTAGGTACTTCTGATTTAAACGAGTTTCTTGGTTGCTTCGACTTGCAACAACTCTCGCAAACTTCGACAGGTACTTTTACTGCAGGCAACCCATGAACCATCTTCTTTTCATGTAGTTGACTCAAGCTCTTGAAGTTGAGGTGGCCTAATCTCCTGTGCCATCTCCAGTGCTCCTCTTCGACAGTGGTCTGGAGACAATGTTCTTCGACTACTTGCAGCTTGATCTTGAAGGTTCTGTTACTCTGCATCGACACCTTCAAAATCATCTTCTTGGTCGAATCGAACAAGCTGAGACTGTTATCACCCATTTCGACGGTGAAGTTTTTCTCAATCATCTGCCCAATACTTAGCAGATTGCTCCTCATATCTGGTACATAAAATACCCCTTGGATGTAGCACCACTTACCATCTTTCGACAGGAACTTTATGGTACCTACTCCTTCAGCAGTAACTCTACTGTTATCTGCAAACCTTTTCCTTTTGCTTATCTGCTCCAGTTCGACAAACCACTCCTTGTGACAACACATGTGATTTGAACATCCTGTGTCGAGATACCATTCGACAGACTTCTCTTCAGTCGAATTTGTATCAGCCTTCAACAACAGTAATTCTAGGTCAGTAGCTGTCATGAATGACAATTCTTCATCATCATTGATGGCAATGTTGGAGGCATCACCAGTGTTTCCACTGCCCTGCCACACACACATTGCACAAGTATTTTGAGCATCGCAAGTGAATCCACTTATACAAGTGTTCCCACTATTTTGCTCGCTACTTTCAGCAATTCCTTCATCGAGACGAATCTCATCTTCGACAGCCATCAGCATTAACTCCTCTGAGTCAGAGTCTGAGTCACCATCATTAGCAAACTTGGCTTCTGCATCTTTATCCCTAGGAACTTTCTTGTTTTGGCACTTGTTCCTATAATGCCCAAATTGCTGACGGTTATAACACTGAACTTTCGACAGGTCTCCCTTCTTCTTGTCGAAAGATCCTTGTTCTTTCTTCTTACTGCTTGATCCCTTTTCTCTACCCTTCTCCTTGTTGCCTGCCTTCCAATTTCTCTTAGAGGAGTATGAAAGCAAGGCTTGTTCAGTTTCTTTCTCTGAACTTCTCTGCCTTATTCTCAATTCATGCGCCTCTAAGGAACCCTGAAGTTCATCTAACTTCAACGTATCAAGGTCATTGGATTCTTCGATAGCAGTGACACCATAGTCGAATTCCAGGGTTAAGGATCTGAGCACCTTTTCGACTTTATTTACTTCAGTCACAGTTTCACCATTACCTTTCATTTGATTAGTTAATGCTACTAACCTCGTGATGAATTCTCCATCTGTCATCTTCAAGGCCTCGTACTGTTTCTTGAGCGACTGAAGGCGTATCTTCTTCAGTCTATCTGCTCCTCCATACGAGTTCTTGAGGATGTCTCAAGCTGCCTTTGCTGACTCACTGTCGATGATCAGGTTCAGGACATTGGAATCAACGCATTGGTGAATCAAAAACAGCCCTTTTCCATCTTTCTTCCTCAGCGAATGGTGGTTGTTCCTCACCGCTTCAGTGGCGTTTGCTGCCAAGGTTTGAACACCATCATTCACGACATCAAGGACATCTTGATATCGAAACAGTACCTTCATCTGCGCACACCATCGTTCATAATCCTTTCCGTCGAAGATTGGGAGGTTCCCCGGAATACCTCCACCAGAGTTGTCTCGCGCTGCCATGAATCTTGATAGATTTTGTAAGGATCTAACAAGCTCCGATACCAGTTTGTTGGGGATAAACGCGTGAAAGGGAGAAGAAAAGGAAGTGGCGGCGCTAAGGGACAAGAGGAATGAATAGGGCAATATCAATAATATAGTAAAAGCTGCACTGAATTTCATAAAAGTATGGTGCAGATTACATGCTACTGACGTCTGTATATATACACAATAAAACAGGCCCAGACCCATAATTTCGACTGGCCCATTCGACTGGCCCATTTCGACTAGGTTACTAACTACACCTACTATTATTACAAGTAATAGAATTACAAGGCATATCTCAATACTTTTTCCCTAAACTTGTCCCTTATATATGGAGTGGATGGAGAGAGAAAGAAAATTTTAAGCAAATTTTTTGTGGGACATGTGTCCACTCCAAAACCGACCCTCTACATCTCTCTCAATTCTCTGTATCTCTCTGATGGAGAAGATGGAGAAAAGAATAAAAATACAAACATATCTTTTTCTTGGTTGCATTCTCTCCATAACCACTCTGGCCCTATAAATCTCTCTCAAACCTCTTTATCTATCTCTTTATTTTTTCTCACCCTTCAGTGTTTTTTATTTTTTACTCATTTTCCTCTTTTCCTAAACTTATCCTTTTGATGGAGAGAAGGAGAAAAATTTAAACATATCTTTTTCGGACTTGGATGGATCCTCTCTGAAACCATCCCTCTAAGTCTCACTCAATCCTCTCTATCTATCTCTTAATTTTTTCTCACTCTTAATTATTTTTATTTTATATCCATTTTTTTGATTTCATAATCTTTTCCTGTTGATGGAGAGAATGGAAATAATGGAGAGAAGAAGAAAATTAAAAGCATATACTTTTATGGACTTTGATCCTCTACTTAACCATCCCTATAAATCTCTCTGAAACACCTATCTCTTAATTTTTTTCTCACTCTTTTTTTTATAAGCAATAATTTCATTGAAAGGGAGCACAAGGGGTGCCCAACCCTTACAATGGGGAAAAAGAAAAGGGGGAGAGCCTCCTCAAAACCTCCCTGAGCCAAAACCTATTGGGAAAAAAACTCAAGGAGGAAAAAGAGTACTTCGTACAATCTGCACTACAGTGAGGACAACCAACCTAACCCACTGTTTCTCCCCCTACTAGATTACATATTGTTCAGACATTGTAGTGGATTAGACCACCACATTGAAATTGAAAAAGATGAGCAACAATTCAAACGATAAACACACCAACTCCAAGTTAAGCTTTTGATGCGGGTTATTACTGCTTCGACACTTGGCTCCTCATTCTTAAAGATAGCGCTATTCCTTGCAAGTCAAATACTCCAGCAAGTTGTTAGCCAAAACATATGCTTCGTTCGCTTTGCCTTTTTACCACTGCATAAACGACCACAAGCTAGAAAGAGATCAACAATATCCGAAGACAAATCAAAATAAAATCCGAGCCAATTCCCCATCTGCTGCCAAACAGCTTGCGCGAACCTGCAAGAAAAAAAATAAATGGTTGACGGATTCTGAGTTGTTGCTGCAAAGAGAGCAAGACGCCTCCTGCTCAGAGTGAAGAACATTCCTGCGCAAAAGAGCGTCACGCACAGGCAGAGAGTTGAGCAACAAACGCCAGCCAAAAACCACAACCTTCGACGGCACAATTGATTTCCACAATTCTCCCAAAAAATGATGCGGGGCCGAATCATTGGAGGAAGCATCTGTGCAGATCAGCTTTTGATAAAAAGACTTCACTGTAAAACACTTTGAATTATCGTGTGGCCACACCCAACTATCTTGCTTCCCTCTAGTTGGCTGGATTGCTTGCAATATACTGTCCAAAATCATCCCTTCAGATTTGTGAACTCGATCTTGATATTGATATCATGGATTGAGCCATTGCCACACCTCTTCAGTCCAATTACCGAATTCAGCAACAGTAAGTTGTTGCTGAACAACTCCAGTAAATATGTTTTTCGTCATGCAAATATAGCTGTTTTTTAAATAAGTCACTGCAAAATTATTTTTTTTTTAAAAAAGTCCCTGCAAATATCACAATTATCTATTTTCGCCCTTCTGATAATTACTTTTCAGTTTAAAAAAAGCTGATATGTCAATTTTTTGTCCTAAATGGCATTTCCATGTCATATTTTTCTATTTCTTTTTATTTAAAAAGCTTAGTTGGATTAAACAACTCACTATTTTCTTCAAACCTCCATCACCTATCCTTCTCAAGGGGTCCTATGTTTACTCGCTCGCTCTCTCCCCTCTCTTTCTTCACTCTTTGATATCACCTTATCCTTCTCAGGTGCTTCATCAAAGAACAAAATTGTGGGAATGTTTTCTTGCCCTTACTCAGTCTCTCTGCAATGTTTTGTAGCCTATGAATTGAGCGGGATGTTGAATATGAGAAAATAAAACTGTGGGATGACAACAATTGTTTTCGAGATGAAACACATGGACTTTATCCCTATTTAAGTGCAAGAACATGAAGCATCTCAAACAAGCACATGCACAATTGTTCACTACAGGCCTTGAAACTAATAGCTTTGAACTGAACAAACACATGCACAATTTCAATTGAAACATACAAAGAAACTGGAATCAAGTAAGTATATAACATTAGTGCAGTAAAAAACCGCAGCATTGCTGCAATAATTTCCTTCTTTGGATTATAGTAAATTGTAGTTTCATCTGGTCTGAGATACCATCTCTTCATTACTCCATTTTAAAGATCCTCCCTTGTTGTAATCCAAAAGAAAATAGAACTAACAAAAGAAATAAAAAACAATACAAAGAATAGAAAGTAGATAATCTTATCCATTCTTTTCTCAACTTTACTTCTTCTAGATGGAGGATCTGTAGAATTCTGCATCACCTTTGTATCATGCCCAGTAAAGATTACCACGCCATATATAAAATATGTGTTTCTCAGCTTTGAGTCACTAAGAAGTAGTTGCTGAGGTGCAAGAGGATATAATTGATCTTCAAGTTCTATACTTCCTATGAAAGAGTATAGATATGCACAATTCATCTCCTTATCCTTCTTAGGTGCTTCATCAAAGAAAAATCTAGCTGAATCAACATCACCCACCTTTGTATATCCTAAAATCATCACACTCCAAGAAACTACACTTAGGCTAGGAGTTTCATCAAACACTTGTCTTGCAGATTATTCTGGACTGGACCAAGAGGCCCATTCAGCAATTGAACATGGATTGGCCTAATCACTTTGATCCATATCCACAATGCACAAGCCAATTCATGACTCTCATACTTAGATGGCTCAGATTCACTCTACCGATCCAACGGCTCACCACAGACACAATTCCCTATAAATACTGGCTCGCATTGCCATAATGAGGTAGATTCTCATTCCTAGCTAAATCACTCATCTAGTCTCAATACTGACTTGAGCGTCGGAGTGGCTTCGCAGGTACCCCTCCAAGGCTCGCACTTACCGCCTACCAACTGCAGTTCAACCAACACTGCAAGGTATAGAACATTGGCGACCACAGTGGGAGATATCTATCTTTCACACCATCTCTACTTTTTCAACTTTCTCCTGCTTTCCCATGGCACCCAGAGGTAGACCCCGAGTCCAAAGCATTGTCGCTCCGCAACCCCAACCAGAGGGCACTCCCAAAGGCATTGCTGCTTCCATGCCAGACCAAGACATTTCGGTCCCGACACCCCAGCCAGCCTCGGTCTAGATCCCCGTCCAACCTGAGGATGCGGCGACCATCCGCCAGCTCCTGGACCTGCTGTGCAACCGCACCCAAACTATGCTGCAGCAAGAAGCAGGCCTCAGGCAGATAGAGAGGTGAATGGTAGCCATGCCTGAGCAACCCCATCCTCGTTGGAGCACTTCGCCCCCAATGACAATGAGCTCTAGGCGTCGCAAATCTCCACTTGGGCGTCATCACAATCATCGCTCTCCACCTAGACGGAAGAGAGCTCGCCACTCTCCTCCTCGACGCGGCAGGCACCAAAGATCAGGTTCACCTCCAAGCACCCCTCCAACCCAGCCTGACGGTACATACTGGCTTAAGGAGTCTCCCTCCAGGACCTCATCGCTCGCAACCTCCAATTCTCGCAAGAGGTCGCGAAGCCGAGCCAAGACCCATAAGAGGCATCGCAATAGATCTACCTCGAGGAGATCTCCAGTCCGACGTGACCGTCGAGACATAGATCTCGGGGACTGGTCACCTCACAACTCGCGATGGACCTCCAATGAAGGACCATTCACTAGGAAGATTGACGACTGCCCAATTCCGAGGACCTTAGAGAAGCTCTCAGCCCTTAAAACATATGACGGGACTGGGGACCCTAACAGGCATCTGGCCTACTTCTCAGTCATGATGCGTTACCGGGGGGGCAAAAGAACCTGTCCACTGCAAGATCTTTCCCCTCACTCTTACGGATTCAGCACTAGCATGGTTCCAGGAGTTGAAACCAAACTCGGTATCATCCTGGGGGCTACTAGCTACCATGTTCACGACCCGGTTTGCCGCCTCTCGCTTGATGCCAAAATCTGAAGAGGTTCTTAGGGCAATCAGGCAGGGAGAGAAAGAAACACTTAGAGAATATCTTGAAAGGTTCAATAAGGAGGCTGCCAACGTCAGGAACCTTGAAGAAAAGAGGAGGCTCTTTTGGATGAAAGATGGCCTCAAGAAGGGATTCAAAGGGACGCGGGGGTTAACAAACCCCGAAGCTTGGATGAGTTCCTTCGGAAGACATAAAAGTACATGGACTATGAAGAAGACAACAGGGCGTACCAAGAGGAAGCCAAGGTTGGCAGCAAGGAGGACGAGCTGGCTTACAAGGCCATTGAAGAACCATGGCAGAAGGGAGCCCAAGATGAGAGAACTCCTCGGGAGTCCCGACCACGACAAGGTCGCTTCTCAGAGTACACCCTGTTGAAAACATCCCTGGCTGAGATCCTTGCCGAATGCACCGACGCGGAGTTTCGGGACATCAAATGCAACAAATGCAACACCCTTAGGGATGACATTGAGGAGCTGATCCGCGAAGGGAAGCTCACTCAGTACGTGAAGGAAGAAGTGGATGAGACCTGTGACTCTGGATAGGGAACAGGGCATCAGGACCTGAACCTAGGGCTAGGCCTAGTTAAGAATTTTGTTGTTTAAGCACGAAGGCAGAATGTAAAAGCTCGATATGAATGATTAACAAAAGTTCATTTTGCAATTACAGTTTTTGCTCTAGCTCACTAGCATTAACACTTGTTCCAAAGAAAATTCCTTAAGATCAAGAAAGAAAAAGGGTCCAACTCCATAGGTAGGGGGAGCGAGACAAGTTTGAGACCCGACATACCCTGCAGTGAGGGACTGCCTGGATCGCAGGGGCAACCCCAGCATTAGCTCAAAGCCAAGACCATCTTCCCAAGGCGGTGTTCCTAAATACACCTCTGGGAATCCTAGTAATGGAGTCAAGAATGCCATGGCACGCCAAAACAAATAAGTGACCTTGGTGGTCACAACCCCTTGGGCGAGTTCTATCTGGGCCGAGTCCTGGTAAACTATGCCAAAGGTATACTTCAAACTAACCTTGGTGGTCACAACCCCTTGGGCGAGTTCTATCTGGGCCGAGTCCTGGTAAACTGTGCCAAAGATATACTTCAAACTAACCTTGGTGGTCACAACCCCTTGGACGAGTTCTATCTGGTCCGAGTCTTGGTAAACTGTGCCAAGGGTATACTTCAAATTTACCTTGGTGGTCACAACCCCTTGGGCGAGTTCTATCCAGGCCGAGTCTTGGTAAACTGTGCTAAGGGTATACTTCATTACAAATTATCCCGACGGGCGTCAACAAACTCATCAGCCTAAAGCAAGGCAAACTTAGAAACTATCTACCTAAAATCCAAAAACCCAAGCAAAATTACCTTAGCAAGGTAGGAGCAGCACAAAGGCTCGCGGAAGGTTTGAAAGGATAGTGGCACAAAGCAACCAAGGTCACGGCTCCCACCCAGTAGGGATCCAAGGTCAAGGCATCCACAGGGTGCCAACAAGGGTGCCAATGTCATGAGACACGACAGCCAAGCACCCGGCACCCAACACTAGAGCGCCAACTGAAAACAGGATCTGGCACCATGGAAGGTGCCTAGCACCCGACAACCAGGCGCCCAACACTAGGGCGCCAACTTAAAACAGAATCTGGCACCATGGAAGGTGCCTAGCACCCGGCACCCAGGCGCCCAGCACTAGGGCGCCAACTTAAAATAGGATCTGGCACCATGGAAGATGCCTAGCACCCGGCACCCAGCGCCAACTTAAAATAGGAACTGGGACCATGGAAGGCGGCACCCAGATGCCTAGCACCAGGGCGCCAACTTAAAACAGAATCTGGTACTATGGAAGGTGCCTAGCACCCGGCACCCAGGCGCCCAGCACTAGGACGCCAACTTAAAACAGGATCTGGCACCATGGAAGGTGCTTAGCATCCGGCATCCAGGCGCCCAGTACCCGGCACCCAGGCGCCCAACACTAGGGTGCCAACTTAATTAAAACAGGATTTGGCACCATGGAAGGTGTCTAGCACCCGGCACCCAGACGCCCAGCACCAGGGCGCCAACTTAAAACAGGATCTGGGACCATGGAAGGTGCCTAGCACCCGGGACCCAGGTGCCCAGCACCAAGGCACCAACTTAAAATAGGATCTGGCACCATGGAAGGTGCCTAACACCCGGCACCGAGGCGCCCAGCACCAGGGCGCCAACTTCAGCACCCGGCACCCAGGCGCCCAGCACTGGGGCGCCAACTTCAGCATCCGGCACCCAGGCGCCTACAAGGGCGCCAACTACAGCATCAGGCACCCAGGCGCCTACGAGGGCGCCAACTACGCACAACAACATCCGGCACCCAGGCGCCTGTGACCCGGCACCTTAGGGGCTCCAACAACATCAGAGACACGACACCTTGGCTTGGTGCCTGGCACAAGGCGCCCTCCAGGGCGCCAACATCAAAGAGACATGGCACTATGGCTTGGTGTTGGGAACACGGCACCCACGAGGGCGCCAGCACCTATGTCACGACAACTTGGCTAGGAGCCTTGGCTCACGGCACCTGACTGGGCGCCAGCCTCACGGATTACACCATGGGAGGTGTGGGTCACAGTTCACATTAAAGCAAAAAACACAGTCGCCGCGGTGAAAAGATCTTACATGACCCGACAAGACAGACGAAGTAACGCTTCGGGCAGATCGACAAAAATCCTTTAAGCCAAGACCATCCTTTGGAATGATCTCATCTTGGGGGGCAACTGTTCTGGACTGGACCAAGAGGTTCATTCAGCAATTGAACATGGATTGGCTCAATCACTTTGATCCATATCCACAATGCACAAGCCCATTCATGACTCTCATACTTAGATGGCTCAGATTCACTCTACCGATCCAACGGCTCACCACAGACACAATTCCCTATAAATACTGGCTCGCATTGCCATAATGAGGTAGATTCTCATTCCTAGCTAAATCACTCATATATTCTCAATACTGACTTGAGCGTCGGAGTGGCTTCGCAGGTACCCCTCCCGAGCTCGCACTTACCTCCGGCCAGGCAGCAGGTGACCTACCAACTGCAGTTCACCCAACACTGCAAGGTACAGAACACAGATAAAGCATCACCAAGCGTGTACAATACCTAACCGTCAAACTATTACTCACAAGGATATCAAATACAAGACCCAATTTTGAACAATAATACCCATGAATTATTTTCCCCAAAGAACAACCTGAAGTGTTGTACAAGCCTTCAACACGTAAGGGATGATGTAGTTATCAGGGTTCAACCCTTTTTGCAGCATTTTCGCAAGCACAAGAAGGGTGTCATTGAACTTTCCATTGTGGGGTGGTGAATACGTTCAAATTCTTTGAATGCGTAAGTTGAGGCTTCCTTAATTATGTGAGTGTGATGAGAACAAAGCCAAGAGCCTGCTATGTTCAAAGCCATTGAGAAAGATAGGAGATGGAGGTTGAAGAAAATAGTGAATTGTTTAATCTAACTCAGCTTTTTAAATAAAAAGAAATAGAAAAATATGACCTGGAAATGCTTAGGACAAAATATTCACATATCAGCTTTTTTTAACGGAAAAATTAACAGAATGACGAAAATAAATAACTGTGAGATTTGTAGGGACTTTTTTTAATAAAATAATTTTGCAGGGACTTATTTAAAAAAATATATTTGCAGGGACGAAAAACATATTTAAACCTTTTTATTCATATTAACCCTTTTCTAAACTTTCCCTTTTGATGGAGAGTATGGAGAGAGGAAGAAAAATCTAAGCTTTCTTTTTGGACTTGTGTCCATTCCATAACCACCTATCTACATCTCTCCCAATCCTAAAAAAAAAAAGGTCCAAACATGTAATTTTTTTTTGGCTTGGTTCCTCACCATAACCAGCCCAATAATTCTCTCTCAAGCTTCTTTATCTATCTCAATTTTTTCCCACACTGGTTTTTTATTTTTATATTTATCTTCCTCTTTTTCTAAAATTATCCCTTTGATGGAGAAAATGTGGAGAAGAAGAAAAATAAAAGCATATATTTTTTTGCATGATCAATTCTTTCCATAACCATCTCTCAAAATCTCTCAAAATCCTCTCTATCTATCTTTTATTTTTTTCCATCACCGCCCCCTTTTTATGAACGTGTGTTGTGAGAAAATGTGATGTGCAAGTGTACACAATCTTTAACAAGTAATATAGTAGAAAGATGAGATCGTACCCACAGAGATTATAATTAATTCTTAAAGCTTAGTTGATAATTGGATTAGTGAAGAGTAACCAAGTAACAAACAATAATATTGGATGAAGAAAGAAAGTAGACAAGTTGTCATGCCCCAATTTTGTCCGCATTTCTTTGTTTATAATTTAATTATTCATTTAACATTCTTTGTAGAAATTAAAGAGTTTCTATTCACAAGTCCTATGACAACTATAATTGGGCTCATGTGTTTTATTTTGTTTGTTCTTTCTATTAAGCCAAAAAGTTGAAGTCCAAAGGCTTTTTAAAATAAAGTAGGGGCAGCTGCTTTATTATTATTATTATTAATTATTATTATTATTATTATTATTATTATTATTATTATTATTATTAATAAGAGTACAATTCAAGGCAAAAGGGTATACATAAGGAAAGGGAATGGTATAGTCAAAGTCAGAATGCTTAAAAAAAATGTGTAATAACTTATAAACATACGCAAGCTGAGAGTTTGAAACTAGTATATAATAATCTAAAAGAAAACTATAGGGACGCTAGATAAACAGGGACTGTAAGCCTACACGACTCTACAAAATGCAAAAAATAAATATTACACAAGGGGCCAAGCTGTATCAAATCACCACAGCAGAGAAGTTAAATGGTCAATATAGACAAACACAACATGACAAAGGCCAGCAGTACAAACAAGGGGAAAAATCCAATTTGTGGCAGTGGTAGACATAGGCTCCAAAGCTTCAAATGGAAGGTCCTTCTTTCTTTACTTCTTTTTCTCTGGACAAATACACATAATAAGAAAAGATTAGGCAGCTGGATATTGGCCAAACAAGGCTAAATAAATGAAAGCATAAGAGACTTAGGGGAAGATAACTATGTGTAGAGAGTTTTATACACCAAAAGGGAAAACATTGAACAAAATGATAAGCAGGGAGCAGATACAATTTGACCTCACAATGCAACAACATAGGCAGATTTTGCCCATAAATTCAGTTTCAGCCACATGAGCAAAACACACAACAACTGAGTTATTCACCACCAAAAGAATCCGAATCCAACATCAGAATTCTAGTTCACTTGAGCAAAAACACTTGTGAAAATAAATTTTTCCAACCACCAGAAAGAGTAAAAGATAAGATGCAGTAGATACAATACCTTTTCAGAAACTTGGGATAAAGGTTAGTTTTTTTTTTCCTAAACATCGTGAATATCCAAAATATAGAGTGGTATGTTTAAGTAGTTCGCTCTTCTATTTACTGTTTAAATTGCTGTTTTTATTTATACAGTTTGTTTTGTCACATAGTAATCACCATGTGGATACAGATAATGCGACTATGATCATAAAAACGAAAGAAAAACATTAAGTTCATTGTCTGTTTCTATTCATGATGTCTTAGAACCAACAAGTTAAAACCAATTACATGGAAACAAATTACAAAACGTGAATCCTAGTTCACTGTCCTTTTATTTATTTTGTAAATAGTTCCCTTTATTTCCTTAGCAACAGATTTAGAATATTTGGAAGCAAAATAGGGATTCATCAAAAAATTGATTTGGAAAAATCACAAACAAAATTAGGGTTACAGGAAAACAAGCAATCTTTAAACACAACAAAAAAAACAGAACAGTAATAGGAATCAGGGTTTTAACTAGAAATAAAATAAGAAGCAAAAATCAGAGACAACAATAGAGAGAGGTCAGGTTTTTAAAAAAAAAAGATATGTATATGTAACAACCAATCCGAAATAGAGCAGAAGAGAAAAGCAAAAATAGTAGAACTCACCTCCGGCAACCGTAGACGGTGGTCGTACGCCGTGAACCGCCGCCATGGCTCCGCCAAACTTTCGTCTTCGTTCGTCCCAAACGCGCCAAACCAGAAACAAATGAACACCGTACGGTGGTCATCTCCGTCATCGTCCGTCGCCGTCGCGCCGTCACGACCCGTCGCTGTTTTGCTGTCTCCGTTCGTCCCTTTCCGCCCCCGTCGAAGCCCGTGCGTTCTCGTCACCATCACTTCCGTCGAAGTATCTATGTCCGCGTCGTAACCATCACTAGTCACGCCGTCGTCCACTTACGCATCATCACCGGAAACGGCGTGAGTTTCTCCCACCATAACCACCCAACACCACAACAACCACCTACATTCACGGCCATCCACGGCCGTATGCCCCCAAAATACCAGCCACCGTCGCATCCACCCTATCCTCCCCTTCCCCTTCGTTCGGTTCTCCTTCTCACGACGGAGATGTGGGAATCTCGTTCTCTCTCTCTCTCTCTCTCGGAGTAGGAAAGGGCGGTGGTGGAGAGAAGAAGATCAGAGTGGGTGAGAGGAGAGGAGAGTTATGGCGGTGGTGGGGAGGAGAAGGCGGAGCAAGGAGAGAGAGGGAGAAAAAAATTTTGGTTTTGCGCATTTGGGGTTGGAGGCGCCGTGGAGAAGAGAAGAGGCAATTAGGGTTTCTAATTTTAGGTTTAGGTTTTTATAGTATGAACTCAGGGGCATTTTTGTCCTTTCACCTTTTATTTTTTTTCAGATTTCTATTAACACCCCGTGCACCTACTCTGCGCACCCCCCTGCAAGCCCATGTTCCAAAACACGCAGCCCAGTTCGCAAAAAAAAGAACTGGGCTCGCTGATTGCACCCCCCTTTTTTATGATACCCCTTTTTTTATTTACACATTTCTTTTACTATTACACCCCTCAGTTTTAATGATGCAGCCCTTCCTTGCTAATTGTTCCCCCTGGTTTCCTTTACTACAGCCCACCTCGTTATCTCATTTTTTAGGGGACTAAGTTGGCCGTACGGCCGAGTTAGTCATCGTTTTGGGATGAATGGGCCGTACGGCTCAAGAGTCCTAAATTACCTATTCAAATAAAATCAAATCACTCCATACACAAATAATTTTCTTCCAAAAAATCAAAATCTTATTTTCCAAAACAGGGGATTAAATCGGCCGTACGGCCGGGTTAACCAACGTTCTAGGATGGATGAGCTGTACAGCTCAATAATCCTAAAACCCATATATTAAAAAAAATACCAACCAATAAAATTTTTCTACCCAAGAACTACGTAGCTTTGATTTCTCCATCGCACCTGGGGATACGTAGGAGCCGGGGCCCACTCCTGTCAAGCACAAAAAACTAAATTTTTTTATGAAGTCTTCTTTCTTTTCAATTCACAATAAAAGGGTAAAATAAACATTTTCAAAGTTAATATTCTTTCCTACAACTAGTTAGCAGGTAACCTTCCTTAGGAAGGATGTCGTGGGGTGCTAATACCTTCCCCACGCATAACCGACTCCCGAACCCTAATCTGGTCTCAAGGACCCTTATCCAATCCAAAAGGGATCTTCCAATGTTTGCCCTTAAACTAAACTTTGGTGGCGGCTTCATTTTTGAACCTTCGAGGAATTCTCTCTCGGATTTTTCGGTCGCTACACAAGTTAAGTACGATAAGTTTGAATTCAAGTGAGAAAGATAGTTGGAATGCTCTTTACTAGATAAGTCACTCTTGATAGCATTGTGTTATGTATGAATCAGTATGATGCTGGTGCAATGGATGCCGCAGCAATTGATGCGGGACTTTCAGTCACTATCGTCAGGGTTTCGTTACAAGTCTTATGTCTAAGCTCTAAATAAGTTCACCCTTGTATATGAAGTACCCACAGTATCACCCTATGGACTATGCTATCCTATGTCTAGGTTTTAGCATGGAATTAACAAAGTTTCCTTTATTAAACACTTACCCATATTAGTTCTTGAGTTCTAATCATAAACCATGTTTGTATTTATGACTCTACTTATTCTAAGTGATCAACCTCAAAATAAGTTTGAAAGAAATATAACACAAGAACTAAATTTCACACATCAACATGTAACACAGTAACTTAATCAAAAGATCATTATATAGTTAAAGCATCCCAACTAAAGATGTTTAGCTCATGCTAGACATTACAAAGCATATATAAACAGAAGTAAACATGTTCATATAATTGATAATACAAAAGGAAGACAACAAGCTAAATATTACACGGTTGGAGTTCCTTTGCATAAATCTGCCTAGCAATGTTGTAGCATTCACCTCACAACATTCAATCAGCACTTCGTGAGTTTGTGGAAGTAAATCTAAGTATCTATCTAGGTGTGTTTTTGAATGAGGAGTTGAAGTTCTTTATAGAGGCTTCAAGAATGAGGTTTCCTTCATGAGGGGGTTTGCTTTTTCATTTCAGCTCCAAAAGTAGTTCCAATCTTTCACTCAACCAAGAGAATGGGTCCTCTAATGAATGGACCAGTGTCCCTAAGAGAGTCCAACTTTGTGAGCTATGAAGTCTATGGTAGGCGCCGAAATCTTCCACTTGGGCCATGATAACTCTATTTTATATAGGTTATTTGTGCTCTTAATACTTAAATCAACACAAGTTCTCAAGTAATATTTGTGCTATATTAGGTAAATATTAGTTATTTAGAGAAAAGAAGGGTTAGGAGCTTGTTTGTTATCATTTGACACATTTGGTGCCTTTGTGAATATATTGATGTTTTGCTTGAGTGCTGCAGCGGTAAGCCAGCGGTAGACGCTACAGCGCCTATATGACGGTGGGACATTTGGATATTTATAAAGCCACTTGCTGAAATGATGAGTCATCACCCTTATCTCTTATCCTTAGCATGACATTTCAGCACCCAAGTGGATGCTTCAAAGACACTTGGCGCCTCCTACATGTGTCTCATGTGATAGTTGGTGATTTTAATCATCACACCTTTTTGTAAAGTAGCTTTATGAATAATATCTAAGTTTTATGATCATGAATTATTATTATTATTTTATTAAGACTTGGTTAGATTAAATTAGAATAGAATGCTTCTTTAGGGAGTAACATACAGAGAGGGTTTTAACATGGAGGAAACTATCTTGACATTGTAGCTTTCCTCCATTGTTATTCCACTCTTAAGCTTTTATTTTTAGTATAGTTTCTAGATTTCATTCAAGGTTTGCTCACGCCATAGCTTCATCCTTCGTATGTGACTTGGGTTCATTGGAGTGTATCTTTTGCAACCATTCTCCTCTTGTCTTCCTACGGTAATATGAGCTTTTTAGTTTGTATTATGTTGATGAAACTTGTTATGAGCTAATCATGTTGTAGTTGGATTGTTCTTAGTGTGTAACGAACTTTGAGTAGCTTTTATGTAATATTATGATGTTTGCGTTTTATTCCTTGTGTCATAATGCTTTCAACTTTGTTTTGGGAATGGCCAACTAAAACAAGGTAACTTTGTGGGTACAGACATGGTTCACAAAGAGAACTCAAGGAATGATATGAATGAAAACCCTTTAAAGACATTTAAAGGAAGTATTACTTAACTCTAGACATAGGGGAGTAATAGTTCATAAGTAAAATGTTGTAAGAGCTTAATATACAGGGGTAAAACTTATTTAGAGCCTAGACATAGGAGTCTTGTAACATAACCCTGACGATAGTGACTGAAAGGCACGCCACCAAGGCGCTACAGCGTCTACGGATTCTGAAGCGCTACAGCGCTTAACGCTACAACGTCTAATATTGTAGAACACTACTCTTGGGAATTTACATAACTACTGAGCTATCCAACTCACTCTTAAATACTTTCAATTCATTACTGTTTTCACATCTTTACTTGTTTATTTACATTCATGTTAATCACAATGACAATACTTGTTGACAACTTGTATTTGTTACTTGTTTTTCTCACTAGCTAAATTACTAATTTAAATATAGAAGTAAACTCAACAATTTCCGTGGGAACGATCTTTACTTATCATTATATTACTTGTTGCGATTGTGTATACTTGCACATCTACTTTTCGCACAACAAGTTTTTGGCGCCGTTGCCGGGGATTGTGAAAGTTAATTTCTATTGTTTAGTTAGTAATTTTAGTTAGTTTAGATTCTTTTGCTTAGTGTGTTCTGTTTTTCCAACAATATTTTTATTTTGTATTGTGTTTTGTGTTTGTAGTGTGTTTCTCTTTGTTGTTATTTGTGTTTAGTTGAAAGAAGAAAAAAAATTCCACTTTATGCCATGGACCATTGGAATTTTTACTCCATGCAAGAATTGAATGCTCAACAACATTGTTTCAACTATGACTTCCATGGGGATGAACATGAAAGGGGATGTTTTGAGACAAATTTCATGCCCATGACATCCCAAAATATGGATTATGGAATGGAAAATGTTGTGTGTGAACAAGATTCATATTCTCAAGCTCAACCCGAAGGATTACAAGAGAACAACTCCGATCTAAAAGAACTCTTAGCTCAATTCCTTGAGGATAGCAAAGTGGATAAAGACAACTTTCAAGTTACATGCAAGAATATATATGCTCACTTTAAGACTATAATAGAGCATCTAAAAGAAGAGAGTTGTGTTGAAGAAGTGGTTGAGCTAGAAGAAAAGAGTTGTGTTGAAGAGGTGGTTGAACAAAAGAAAGAAAAAAGTGTAGAGTTTGAAGATGATTGTTATCATTTAGGCAACTCTGATTTTAAAGAAATTTTTGCTCAAACCATTGAATCTACTGAATTGGTTGAGCAAGAGGAAGAAAAAGAGAATGTAGAGTATGAGCTTGAAAATGGTCATGTGGAAATTGTGGAAGAAAAACAATTTTTTTTTGTAGTTGTAGAAAAAGAAAAATTCAAAAATAGTGACAAGGAAGAGAAACTAAGGTTGAGGAATGAAAAAAGTCATGTGACAAGTGAGACTCAACCCTTGGTACTTAAAGAAAATATCCCTCCGCAAGATGAGCTTCAATTTTTTCAAAAGAGGGGGAACTCCTATCCCAAAAGCTTATTGGTTGGGGCATGGGAACACTTGCTGCCGTATACCAAATACATGGGATTTCTGACCAAAAAGAGAAAGCGGAAGGATGATATTTTCTTCTTGTCCTATTATCCACCCTAACTTGGGGTTTTGAATGTCAAGTCTAGCTAAGGACTCTTAAACTAAGCGCTACTGGGAGGCAACCCAGATTTTTAGAACTAATTATGTTTTCTATGTGTTTTTGTTTTTACTATTGCAGGTATGAATAAGAAGACTTGTGGTATGTATGTGCTGTCAATTATGCGGAATTCTGATGATGTAGCGCCATGTGCTATAGCACTCGTAGCTGAGGTATTGAGAATGTGGTTAAAATAGTTAAAAAGAAGATGATGAGAAAGATGAAGGAGGGCATAATAAGAAAGAAGAGGGAAGTATCAAATCACCCACCCACCCAAAACCTTTCCACCACACCTTCACCTAAACCATCACCAACCAAAGAACCATCCCCTCCATCTATAACACCTCCAACTTCTCACAGTTTTAGCCATTAATCTATCCTTACCTCAAGCCAAACCATCAAACCTTATTCAAATATCTTCCCCCTTTCCAAAACAACCCACTCCACACAAGTCCCCATCTCCTAAGAAACTTCCCTCACCAAAACAAAAATCATCTCAGTCTCACAAAAGAACAAAATCCACTAAAACTCAACTTCCCACACAGCAACCACCAATGATATTGGAAGCTAAAGTGCAGAGAGTGGATGTTGTCACGGGTGGCGCTGTAGCATCAGTATCAGAAGGCAGTGCTGCAGCATCTGCTATAGCACCAAAGAAAGTTCTACCACAAGGCTTAGTTTGGCTGAGGACTCTTAAACAAAGCGCTCCTGGGAGGCAACCCAAGGTTCTTAAATTAACTTCTCTTGTGTTTTTAATTTTGAATTTGTGCAGGTATAAGTCTGAAGAATTAGGAAGATAGAGCCTGGTGCTGGGTGATGCCAGTTAGCGCTGTAGCGGCTGATGCTACAGCGCCTAAAGCCAGGTCCCCGCAAAAAGCTGCATCTGAGGTGAATACTCCCGATCTTTCTACAGAGAGGGAAGCAGCAGAAAAGCTGGCTGAGATGAAAGCTTACAAGGAAGCAGAGGATCCCCAGAATGAGGCTATAGCACCTATCGCTGTAGCAGCAGAAAAGAAAAGTCCAGTAGCAGAGCCACCACAGTGCCCACCAGAGCAAGCAAAAGGCTCAAATCTGGGTTAGCAAACAAGTACTCTAACCCTTCTTTTAAAAAAAATGTTGTTTGTTTGTTTTCAATAAATCTGTTAGGTGCTATAGTGTCTGTTCTTGCATCTAACAGTATGTTTAGAGTTTTATTGTTGTTGTTTTTAATTCTGTTAAGTTTTAGTCATAGGCCTCTCCCATTAGAATTGCATGAGTAGTGGAAACACTGTTAGGTCTTAAGTTGGGGGGAGGACCTTAAATGTGTTTAATGTTATATGTAAAATGTTAATATTATGTGTTTAATGTTATGTTTGTTGAAAGAAAAGCATGATCAGTTGCAATTCCTAGTTTTTCAATAATAGGATATGTTTCTTCTTGGGCTAAATTTAATGATGATTATGTGTTTTGAGTAGAGTAGCCTTGTTTGAACAATGACTAGTCTTATTGCTGCTCCTACACAAAACTCTAGGCTTAGCAAAGAACCTAGTTAGCTAGGAATGATAAGGTTTAGTCAAGTTTTTACTAAAAATTGAGAGTAGCATTTGAAGCTAAGTTTGGGGGTGCATCAGTTATGTTAAGGCTAGGAACAAAGATGATAGTTTGGTCACTGCAAAATGAAACAAAAGTGTGCAAGTGGTCTTGAAAAAAGTTGCAAAATGTCTAAAATAATTTGCCGAGCTGTTCCAAGAATGCATGAAAAGAAAAAGAAAAAGAAATGCAAATAAGGAGCTCAGCAGTAAAGGCAGCAACTAGTTTTGTTCATCAAATTGTCAGCGCTGCAGCGTCTAAACGCTACAGCATCTGAGAAATCACCAAATTAAAACCTTTTGCACTGACCAATGATCTAAACTGCCTAATCAAAGCCATTTGCTGTGCTTTGAAGCCCCTCAAGTCTTATGTGAAGTTGTTAGTCTACTCTCTCTCTCTCTTTTGAAAAAATTCTTTGGCTAAACCAAAAGAATGCCACTCTTTCCAAGGCTAGGAGAAACTAAGCCTAGTAGTCACACACTCACAATTGAGCAGTAATAATTCTAGATGTTGTGTGTTCTTTGTCAAGCGTCATTACTTGAGGACAAGCAATTGTTTAAGTTTGGGGGTGTGATAACTCTATTTTATATAGGTTATTTGTGCTCTTAATACTTAAATCAACACAAGTTCTCAAGTAATATTTGTGCTATATTAGGTAAATATTAGTTATTTAGAGAAAAGAAGGGTTAGGAGCTTGTTTGTTATCATTTGACACATTTGGTGCCTTTGTGAATATATTGATGTTTTGCTTGAGTGCTGCAGCGGTAAGCCAGCGGTAGACGCTACAGCGCCTATATGACGGTGGGACATTTGGATATTTATAAAGCCACTTGCTGAAATGATGAGTCATCACCCTTATCTCTTATCCTTAGCATGACATTTCAGCACCCAAGTGGATGCTTCAAAGACACTTGGCGCCTCCTACATGTGTCTCATGTGATAGTTGGTGATTTTAATCATCACACCTTTTTGTAAAGTAGCTTTGTAAATAATATCTAAGTTTTATGATCATGAATTATTATTATTATTTTATTAAGACTTGGTTAGATTAAATTAGAATAGAATGCTTCTTTAGGGAGTAACATACAGAGAGAGTTTTAACATGGAGGAAACTATCTTGACATTGTAGCTTTCCTCCATTGTTATTCCACTCTTAAGCCTTTATTTTTAGTATAGTTTCTAGATTTCATTCAAGGTTTTCTCACGCCATAGCTTCATCCTTCGTATGTGACTTGGGATCATTGGAGTGTATCTTTTGCAACCATTCTCCTCTTGTCTTCCTACGGTAATTTGAGGTTTTTAGTTTGTATTATGTTGATGAAACTTGTTATGCGCTAATCATGTTGTAGTTGGATTGTTCTTAGTGTGTAATGAACTTTGAGTAGCTTTTATGTAATATTATGATGGTTGCGTTTTATTCCTTGTGTCATAATGCTTTCAACTTTGTTTTGGGAATGGCCAACTAAAACAAGGTAACTTTGTGGGTACAGACATGGTTCACAAAGAGAACTCAAGGAATGATATGAATGAAAACCCTTTAAAGACATTTAAAGGAAGTATTACTTAACTCTAGACATAGGGGAGTAATAGTTCATAAGGCAAATGTTGTAAGAGCTTAATATACAGGGGTAAAACTTATTTAGAGCCTAGACATAGGAGTCTTGTAACATAACCCTGACGATAGTGACTGAAAGGCACGCCACCAAGGCGCTACAGCGTCTACGGATTCTGAAGCGCTACAGCGCTTAACGCTACAACGTCTAATATTATAGAACACTACTCTTGGGAATTTACATAACTACTGAGCTATCCAACTCACTCTTAAATACTTTCAATTCATTACTGTTTTCACATCTTTACTTGTTTATTTACATTCATGTTAATCACAATGACGATACTTGTTGACAACTTGTATTTGTTACTTGTTTTTCTCACTAGCTAAATTACTAATTTAAATATAGAAGTAAACTCAACAATCTCCGTGGGAACTATCTTTACTTATCATTATATTACTTGTTGCGATTGTGTATACTTGCACATCTACTTTTCGCACAACAGGCCACTTGTCTTGCTTTTGACGCAGCATGATGTCATCAATAGAATGCTGTGGCAGTCAGTTTGCCAAGAATGTTGGGGCAACAATTGCTGGGGTATTGCAGGGGCATCTAATGCTGTAGCATTTGAGCAAACACGTGAAAATACCACAAGACATATAATATTGCCAATTTGTTTGCAAAACCTTATTTAACCTTTAATGTTGTGATTCTTTTGTATTTCCATTTTTACCAAGAATTTAGCAATTTATTTATGTTTAGAAGCGTAAATAACTCTATATAAAATAGAGTTATCAACGTGTATCTTGTCCATCACCACCCCTCTACATCTCTCTCAGCCGACTCCATCTCCCCCTTATTCTTTTTTACTCTTCGTTATATTATGTATCTTCTTTCTCTGTCTTCACTTGTCTCTTTGATGGAGAAGATTGAGAAAAGAGGAAATATTCAATCATATAATTTTTGGACTTGGATCCTCTCCATAGTCACCCCTCAAAATCTCTCTTAACCCTCTCCATCTATCTCTTAATTTATTTTTTATTTTTATGCATATTCCTTTTTCCTAAACTTGTCTCTTTGATGAAGAGAATGGAGAGAAGAAGAAAAATCTAAGGGTATCTTTTTTTGGACTTTGGTCCTCCATATTTTGAAGAAAAATGAAAAGACTACTAATAAAAATGTGTGTCAATAATAAAACATTTGAAAAAAATTCAATATAAGTGCCTCAAATTTTCTTTTTCTCGAGTTTTTAACAACTCGATATCGACTAGGTCATTGTCCCTAACTAATAACCACTAATATTTGCCTATAAAAAACTCATTGGGCATATGCTTTCGAGGACATTGCTCTTTAAAGTTTTAAACTATTTTACGAGTATTGATCTACATTAACTTTATGCAAAAAAATGGTTCACCCTAAAACTCAACAAGAAAGTTAAAGAGAGACTAACAACCACTCATAATTATTCATGACATGAAGAATTCAAAATAAGCTAAATGACATTTGTAACAAGAATGAATAAAAGGTGATGAATTAATGTTTTGTGATAATTATTGACATATTTAAAATAATTAAAATTGTACTTTTAAGTTATATGAATTTCACTATTTATGTTTATTAATGAACCAATATTTTAAGCCATGTGAATGAAACTTAACATATTTGAACTTAGGTACGAGTGGTTAATACTTAATACACTTCATCTAAAGAGATGTATTATGTAACACCCCGGTATATTTAACTTGTAAAAATACCAAAGCGTGCCAAAATATAAACATCAGAGATAATAATTTCTTGCTTAGACACTGAATACCATTATAAAATTTTTGCTGAAATATAACATAACCGTCTTATGTACAGATAAGACCATACGGCACTCAGACCATAAACTGTCAGCACTATGGCAGTCAGAGTCATACAAGAAAGCGGAAAAAGATAAACAAAACACTAATGCCATGGTGTTGTAATACATAGGCAACAGAAGGAAAATAAACTTGAACATAAAGCTAAGTCATCATTCTCCTCCTGGGGCCACCTACTCGTGCCTCTGAGGTTTCTTCTGTCCCTGTTTATCTGTAAAACAACAACATTTAAACAGTGAGATACAATCTCAGTGAGTTCTACCGGAACCCCTACTAACACTCTCGGTCCGTTTAAAACATTTTTAAGGTTTGACACGACACCGACCGCAATCCACTTGCTAATCCCGGTGTATCATACAATAAGGCTTCGATCTAGTAGGACACCGGCTGCAATCTATTTGCGTCTCCCGATGAACTAGCATCCTAGGCCCTTCTACGTAACACCGGCTGCAATCTATTTGCGTCTCCCGGCGAACATAGTACAATACTTTTAACATAACACCGGCTGCAATCTATTTGCGTCTCCCGGCGAACCCCTATCCAATAACAGTTCCGCTATTGGCCTCAGAGCCTAGGGTAAGGGATCATGACTTCCCCGCCTAGTATGTTAACATGGGTCGTCACCCAAACTCGATATAATATATATATCTACAGTCGTATGAACTCGGAGTCCATCACCTCAAATAACCAGTCGAACACTTAACCCACGCTTTTATAAAACCAAGTTCACACTCGCACTCTAAGTTACCTCTTTTCGACACAATTTACAACTTCGAAAACCATTTATTTTGCCTTAAAACTAGAATATTCAGTTAGGCCTCTGAATAAGCTTTTCAACGCATCTTAGAACACCTCAATCGGGTTCCCAGATCAAAAGATATCGCGAAACGAAAAACAGTGTTTGGTTGCTGAAATTCTGCCAACTGGCGCGCGAGTGGCGCGCGGCGCGCAAGTGGCGCGCGAGCTGACAGTAGGTTCTGTCCAGTGGCGCGCGAGTGGCGCGTGGACTGACAGTAAGGGGGGTCTGTCAAGTGCAGAATTTTGCGATTTTCGCGAAATCCGCTATTCCGCTCAATTCCGATTTTAGTTCCGATCGAAAACAGATCCAACAACCAGTAAAATGAATCCAATACAAACCACACAATCAATCATTCCAATCCAAAACGTAATTTAAACGGATTTTTATTCAAAGCGCTATTTTTCGAATAACGGTTTTTGACTCAAAATTTCTCGGAACCAATCAACACACAAATTATGCCAAAACGGAATAAACCTAAGCGTGAGTAAAACTCACCCTTGAAGCGAGAGTCGTTGCCGAGCCGAAATCACCGACGTGTCGAAATCGCCGAATCGAATCCAAACAACACCGAACCGCTCCTAACTTCGTTTCGAATTCCCAAACGCGTTCCACCGCTCTTGGCTTCGTTCCTAATCACGTTTCCATTATCAATTTCATCTCACAACTCAAGATTTCAACAAATCAATTCCAAAAACCCCTAGAAATTCGTAGGTCATGAGGAGGGGGGAAAATTGAAGAGAATCTTACCAAGTTATAGGGTTTTGTAGAGGAGAGGGAGATGGTGATTGTGCTGAATTTTGGGGGGATGGGGTTTCCTCTTCTTCTTCCTTTCTCTTCTTCTTTCCTCTTCTTCTTTCTCTTTTCCTTCTCTTCTTTTCTTCCTCTGTTTCTCTTCTGTTCGTATCCTCTTCTTTCTTTCCTTTCTTCTTTTATTTATCACACACACACATACTTATTTAATTAATAAATAAGTGGTAGCGTGGTCCAATTACCACATTGATCTAATCTCTTATTTCGATTTCGAAACTTCCTTGACCCGTATTATCCGGTTAACGATCTAATGACATTCATTGAAAAATTTTAGTACTCAATAAATTTACCAATTATATACTAAATTGATTTAATTGGGTTAACATCCAAATAATTCGATTAATTATTTTGAGGATGCTACATATTATATATGCTTGAATGCTTGAGTTTGATTCCTGGAACGAATTGTAGGTAAACTTTATTTACTTTATGATCGAACTCCAACTTAGTCGAGATTCATTTTCCCTAAACACCAAATCAGAATAGGATACCTCTAAAGGCATTCGGGGAAAGAGAACAAATAGCCTCGCCCGCAACTCACAGTGTCACTGTCAAAGATTCGCGTAACATCATCCGCAACCGCAAGATGATGGAATCACGCACATGCACACGTTTTAATATTTTGATAGCAATACATGACCAAACACGTAGCCCCACCCCCTTACTTGCGTGGGAACTCTCAAATCTGAACTTGCATTATTCACACAAGTAGGATAGGGAAGGGGGATACTGCATGTTCCATCACAAACTTTAAGTAACAATTTTGGGCAAAGGCATTGTCCTCGTCCGTTTCTTAACCCTCAAACCGGTACAAGTCCTTTTTTGAAACCATCTTCTCTAAGCCTTTCGTTTAGATATCTTCTTTTCTTATGCCAATTAGTGTCCTCTTCCCTACACCAATCAATAGCAGCACCTAAAACACCTGTCAGACATTAAATTAAAATACACCTTATTTGAGATATCAACTTTTATGTATTTATAAAAGTTTCTTTTAGTCACATCTGGATATATTTGCCGTTTGGTGAGTGTTGTTTTTTACAACCAAATTTTACGCCTTACATCTCCATAGTATAAAATATATTCATCTTTAACGTTGTGTGAAATTCTAGAGAAAGAGAATTTAATAGACAAACAAAACTGTATACAAATGATATTAAAATACTGTGTTAGTATAAAATGCAGGTGTTAAAAAACAATTATCTTGTTGTACAAAAAAACAAAAAAAAAACATTTATTTTGCCTTTCTGCACACGATCATCTGAGTAAAAGAACATTCTAAGCAAAAAAAAATGTCTCTCACTATTAGTTATCTTGGCAATTTCAGCAATAAAAAAATATCCACTTTCAGATTCAAACTCAAGTAGAACCA
Organism: Astragalus membranaceus; assembly: GCA_039519185.1. Lineage (NCBI taxonomy): Eukaryota > Viridiplantae > Streptophyta > Magnoliopsida > Fabales > Fabaceae > Astragalus > Astragalus membranaceus. The sequence goes on along the minus strand of CM076850.1, from coordinate 157,432,863 downwards.
ATGGACAATGGTAATGTGTGCATAATGTTTATTTATTATTTCATCCAGCAAACTAAAAAAAATCCAAAACAAAATAATCTTAAGGTTATCCGGCCGCTGCTTTACAAGTTTGGCATAATTGGTCAAATAGAATATGTCCAAGAAAATGCCGCAATAGATACAGCCTGTGGCAACGTTGGATTTGAATAAACTAGATACAAATTACGAACATCGTTGTCGGTGTTGTATTCGAAATTTTTTTTGGTAAATCAATGTATACTACTCGGCGATGGAAACTAATCATTTGAAATGTTTTTCCATACGCACCAGTCAGGAGTACCAAATGGTTAAGGAACTCAAATATCTACTACTTGTGTCACATCATGTTGGTTTTTTTTGGTAAACTCGAGTATCCTCCCGGCGACCGTGCCACGTCATATTGGTTGTTGTATACTAATATTATATATTATATTATATACAATTTGATATATTTAAGTTATTTATTATTTATGACCGGTGTGTACACCCATACATTTCGTACATTTCGTCAACAGAAATGATGGTACACTGACAACTTGGAATATGCTCGTACTAGAGATATCCAAAGAGAACACTAAAAGAGTGCAAAAAAGAAGTCTCGAATTCAAACCTAGAAAGTAACATTCCCCACCCCTACTAACGTTGCTTATTAAAAAAAATGCTCGTACTTTCGTACTACTACGACTTTATTATTATTATTATTATTATTATTATTATTATTATTATTATTGTAAATAATAAAAGAGTTTCCCGCCGACAGTTATGTTGACTAAAACGATGTATTGAATTTCCAAAGCATAAACTGCGCTATACAACTTGCTAATAGACCGAACAGCGTGAAGAGAAGAGAATAGAATATCCTTGGAATAATGTATTGTTTGGCAACATTCACAGTCTCAATCTAACATCATATTCATTCATCATTTCAAAATCAAAACAATAAAAAAACAAAACAAAAGGCGTTTTGAAATGAAAGGAAAACAATCAAAACTAGGAACTTTTTATTTCATCAAAACATCAAAACAGAAACCAAAATCAAGAGTTTAAATTCCTAAAGAGTTCTCTAGCTAGAGAGAGCAGAGACACCAGCAAGGAATACAGGAATACAAAATGTGGCATGGCATTTATAGCACAAAATGCATCATAACATTTATTCAATGCCACCGCACAATTTTCAAGTTTGATTGATCAATGGGAAGAAATCTTGAGATTGAGGGACTTGTTGAACCAAGCCTTCCAGCTCCCACTCCCCCTTCGTGAAAGAGCTCCATTCCCATTCTCATTTCCAGCTCCATCAGCATCACCCGTAGATGATTGTGGCTTCTTGCATAGCATGAAATTCCTAGCTCCATGTGATCCAATTCTATCCCATGGACTCAAAGCTACAAAAAAACATCAAACAAAACACATAATTCAGAATCACTTCATCATAAGCAGGGATTCCCACTTTCCAACAAATCCAACATATAATAAACTGCATAACTCAACCCTCAAAACATGAAAATTTCACAAAAAAAACAGCTTGCAAGGGTAAATTAAAGCTGCAACATCATCGGCACACCAAAAAAAGCAAAATTGAGGTTCTAGATTTCAAATTGTTGCAACAAACAAAGATGAAAACTTGCTTCAATGAAAAATGCATGAATCCAATTACAACTAAAATGGTGAATTAGAAATAGAAAATTACCATCAGATCCAACGTGAGGGCAATAAAGGGCGAAAGAGCTGATATTAGTTCCAAGGACAGGAAGCCTTCCCTCACGAGCATAGGATTTAAGGGCGGTATCAATGACCGCCGCCACAAGCTCCTCTTCATTAACAACAAAGCGAATCGGTCCAGCGCTTCCCAACACATTGATGCTAATCAACAACCTCTTAACATTCGCGTTCTGATTCTTCTTCTGCTTGTTCAGCAACATCTTTTCAATTGAGGGTAAAACAGCAACAAACAACAAAAATTGACCGATCCGGAAATCTCAAGAACGAAAGAATCGAATCAGTCGGAAAAATAAGAAACAAAATTGGGAATTAGGGTTGAAATAATAATCTCAGGGGTCGACGCCGAGACAGCGGTAGTACCAGGCTTGTTTGCAAGAACCGAAAGCGAAAGCAGAAGCAGAGGAAACTGGGAGGAGAAGCGCGCTCACCCTTGATGAGAAAAGGGAGCGCATCAAATCCGAATTGCTTAGGGTTTCTACCATTCACAACGAAATTGAGGAATTTTGGGAGAGAAAGGACGCCAGAAGAAAAGAAAAGAAAGGTTGGTTGGTTGGTTTGTGATGAGAGGTAAAGGGAAAGGGAACGGCGTGTTTAAATAGAGATACGGAACGGAGTTGTTAGCTTAGGGTTAGGGTATTTCGTTACCCAATGCTTCTAGACTTCTTCTAGTTCTACCAAAATACTATTTAAATTTTAATTTTAAAATGTATTTATTTATTTTATTTCGTAAACTAGTTTTAATTATTTTGAAAAAAATAAATATCACGACTATTTTTTTGACTGAAAAAAATATCTTTACAAGTAATTTTGTTTTTCACGTGTTAAATAAATTTCTTTTTGTTTCGGTCAAAATCACATTTCCTAAAAACATGTTCGATAATAATAGTATTTTATTTTTTTGATATCATAATAATATTTTTTTTACAGAAACCAAATCAATTCATTTCAACAAAAATAGAATCATGAATACAGGTTGGAATGAAATCAAAAACATGGAAACAAGCATAAAGTATTGATGCTCTAGCAAGAGTATGAGCAAGAACATTGGCTTGTTGCCGGACAAAACTAAACTTATATGGGGGTGTTTGTTTCAAGTGTAGAATTAGCATTCCTGGAAATACATAGGTAGGAAATGAGTATTCCCCCGTTTGTTAGAAGTTTGAAAAAAATATTCCTAGGTATCAAGATTCCTATGAGTGAAATAACTTCCATCATTCCCGAGGATTATTTATTCCCAAGGAAAAGGGTGGGAAAAAAGTTCTCATGAATATGTGAATAAAAACCATGAGTAACTACCTATATTCCAACTCTTAGAATAATTCCTGGAAATGTTATAAATATTTACCAAACACTATTTTCACTAATACTTTGGAATAAGATTCCCATCATTTTGTTCCTAGGAAATTCATTCCCAGGAATGAAATTACTAAACTAGAAACAAACACCCGCATAGTTTTGATGAATAGCTAGCAAACACTTGCAACTATCAAGGATAGAGTCTACTTTCGTAGTCATGAGATGGTTTCCGTTAATACCATTAACCACTGGATAACAATCCAGTTCAATGGTTACTCGTTGGACTCCTAACTCGTTGAGCCACTTGATAGCCTCAAACGCACCAGTTGCTTCTGCGTCTTTGGGGGTCGAAATTCCTTCAAAAGTCATTGTCTTCGCAGCAACAAACTCACCTTTGTCATTTCTAACACACATACCAAGACCAAACTTACCTTGTGTTTCAAAAAGCGCCGCATCAACGTTACACTTCAGCTCACCCGCCGCCGGCTTAGACCACTTCACAAGCGCCGAAACTCGCGGAACCACATAGTCCGAAGCACGAACAAGGCGAACAGCTTCCCAGTCATATAAAACAGTCATCGCAATTCTGGCCGAAACAGCAACCGGTCTGTCCACATGCACCCAAACTCTTTCATTCCGTCGTTTCCAAATGCACTAAAATTGTATTGCTATAGCTTTGGCTTGGGTAACATTTCCACAAGAAAGAATAGCAAAGAACACATCACGAAAACCACCGGCTTGCAACTTCTCACACACCACACTCCACAAACCCGCA